>JAWPHD010015635.1:0-54167 GCA_037043455.1 Cyrtodaria siliqua | reverse complement strand
CAATAAATATGCGACAATTTTGAAACGACTGTTAGAAATAGAGAAAACAAAAAGGCTGTGTCTTCTTTCAAGAAAATCAAATTGCAATAACATTTTTTATGTGAAATCACTCCAGTTGGCCAAAAGCTTTGCATCTAATTTCGAGTTTGTCATTCCCTATCTACATTAGACATGCCTTGAATGACGAACAGTATGCTTTTAATTTGCATTTTAATGGAAACAAATAAGGTCAATTGCGTGTACAGCAAAGCATCCCGTATTAATGTTCACAACTGCGTTATAAGACCGGCGCCGTATACTGAGGAAAGAAGAGAGCGCATCCTCATATATTAAGTAACCGAGCATATCTCACCAATACTGTATATACATTACAAACTAATGTTTTTATTGTGGTATTTTCAAGTTCGTATATTCATTTTATTTCAGAACCAAACGCAATAGGAAGTCTAGACAAACCCAAGTGTTTTGGCAGGTTTTAGTGGGGCGCGCGTTGGCTCCGTCCCCACTCCCACCCCATGGATCTGCACTTGGTTAAATTCATAAAAAAATAGTTATTTTTTCATTTATAACGAAAGGTTATAGGAAAAGTGTCATTTGTTCGTGAATACTGAACGGACTTTGATTATATGCGCATGCCTCAAGTATTAGCGGCGGAGAAATGGCTCGCTTAGTAGAGGTATTCACTTGGTGTGCTCTGCATGATCAAAATTCTTTTAGAATCAAGAAGAAATGATAAAATGATCGCATGTGGACGTAAAGCGGGTTCTAAAGACCCATATGAATATATCCGCAAGTAAGAGAAGGGCAGGTTCCCGGATATTAATTATAAAGAGTCAATTATCAATCCCAAACGATCATTGAAACAATCTGTTCTTCTTTTGTCCTGGAGTAAGATCACGAGTCCTCATTTTTTAAATACTTTACAAAATAAACTTGGAAACTTGATGTTACTGTTACAAAGGCTTATGTAAGGGTATTTATTAATATAGATAAAGATGAAAAATACTTGGATACATCTCTGCTGCCTCTATAATACCACTGCTGCTAATATTTGAAGGCTGTACGCTGAACCACGCTACAACAACGAAACGACGGGCGTATATGCTCCGCTTGGCGATGCTCTTGTATTTTTACCTAAATAGACATGGAACATTTCATAAAAAATACATGAAGCCGTTAATCCATAATCACATAATGCAGTCATCGAAGATAGAACAAGAAAAAGGCTCCAAACGGCCAAATTAAAATGGAACAAAAACGTGCACGAGCACATTTCATAAAAATGTATGGAGGTGTTAGTACTGTCCACTTTTGCGGACATACAGACAGAGGGACAGACAGACAGAGAGTAAATTAACTTATAGTCCCCCTGGTAATACACTGGTAGTGGACTAATAACATAGTGAACGCTACTTTGTAAATTAATTCAGAAATATTAATTTAAAAGGAATCTATACTTATATATATAAAATATGTGTATCCAACATCTGGCAGAACTGAAATGACCAATCTGATCAGTATGTTCAGCAGAAATTTAACCACATGCTGATAGCTTATATATATATATATTATATATTATAAATGATTAAATGATTCTCTGAATCATAGTTTCTCCGGAGAACAGATCTCGACCTTTAATTATCAAGAGTCAATTATCAATCCCAAACGATCATTGAAACATCTGGGTTTTTTTTTGTCCTGGAGTAAGATCACGAGTCATCATTTTTTATACACTGTACAAAATAAACTTGGTTACTTGATGTTACTATTACAAGGGCTTATGTAAGGGTATATTAATAAGACAGATGTGATTATAAGATAAAGATGAAAATACTTGGATACATGTCTGCTGCCTCTATAACATCATTGCTGCTCATATATGACTGTTTTCTGTCGGTAATTTTTAAACTTAGATTTTCTCTACTCGAAACACGATATTGTCTACTCGAAACTCGATTATCTCTACTCGAAACTCGATTTTCTCTACTCGAAACTCGATTTTCTCTATTCGAAACTCGATATTGTCTACTCGAAACTCGATATTCTCTACTCGAAACTAGATATTTTCTACCCGAAACTCGATTTTGTCTACTCGAAACTCGAATATTCTCTACTCGAAACTCGATTTTCTCTACTCGAAACTCGATATTCTCCACTCGAAACTCGATTTTCTCTACTCGAAACTCGATATTGTCTACTCGAAACTGGATATTCTCTACTCGAAACTCGATTTTCTCTACTCGAAACTGGATATTGTCTACTCGAAACTCGATATTTTCTACTCAAAACTCGATTTTGTCTACTCGAAACTCGATATTCTCTACTCGAAACTCGATTTTCTCTACTCGAAACTCGATATTCTCTACTCGAAACTCGATTTTCTCCACTCGAAACTCGATATTCTCTACTCGAAACTCGATACTTAGAAAATGCGAACCTCTTAATAAATACCCTTACATAAGCCTTTGTAACAGTAACATCAAGTTTCCAAGTTTATTTTGTAAAGTATTTAAAAAATGAGGACTCGTGATCTTACTCCAGGACAAAAAAAGAACAGATTGTTTCAATGATCGTTTGGGATTGATAATTGACTCTTTATAATTAATATCCGGGAACCTGCCCTTCTCTTACTTGCGGATATATTCATATGGATCTTTAGAACCCGCTTTACGTCCACATGCGATCATTTTATCATTTCTTCTTGATTCTAAAAGAATTTTGATCATGCAGAGCACACCAAGTGAATACCTCTACTAAGCGAGCCATTTTCTCCGCCGCTAATACTTGAGGCATGCGCATATAATCAAAGTCCGTTCAGTATTCACGAACAAATGACACTTTCCTATAACCTTTCGTTATAAATGAATAAATTGCTATTTTTTTATGAATTTAACCAAGTGCAGATCCATGGGGTGGGAGTGGGGACGGAGCCAGCGCGCGCCCCACTAAAACCTGCCAAAACACTTGGGTTTGTCTAGACTTCCTATTGCGTTTGGTTCTGAAATAAAATGAATATACGAACTTGAAAATACCACAATAAAAACATTAGTTTGTAATGTATATACAGTATTGGTGAGATATGCTCGGTTACTTAATATATGAGGATGCGCTCTCTTCTTTCCTCAGTATACGGCGCCGGTCTTATAACGCAGTTGTGAACATTAATACGGGATGCGTTGCTGTACATGCAACTGACCTTATTTGTTTCCATTAAAATACAAATTAAAAGCATACTGTGTGTCATTCAAGGCATGTCTAATGTAGATAGGGAATGACAAACTCGAAATTAGATGCAAAGCTTTTGGCCAACTGGAGTGATTTCACATAAAAAATGTTATTGCAATTTGATTTTCTTGAAAGAAGACACAGCCTTTTTGTTTTCTCTATTTCTAACAGTCGTTTCAAAATTGTCGCATATTTATTGCATTTATAATTATTTTAGATGAATAGGTGTTCCGTGAACGGTATCTTTTTTCTTTTCTTACGCCTGTAATTCTTCATTTTTGTCGTTTTCGTGAGTGAATCCATGGGTATGATCCCATTAGGATGCGGTGCTGATTCGGCCAGGATAAAATCAACGCATCAAGCGCCACAAAGATACGGTCATCCTTGTCACCGCGAATGTGGATATGCTTTACTACATGCTGGAACGCTTTATAAGAGCATGGGAACACATATTTACTTAAAGCTACAGAGTCTCTATATCAATCAATTTCTTCTTTGTGAGCGTGTCTTTATTTGTAACTCCATGTTCACCAGCTCATGTCGAAATCGGGTATTTAAACAAGCAAATATAGAGCAGGAAATCATTTACTCTATATATTTCGACCAGTGCACATCGTACCTATACACAGGTAACAGTAATTTTCACAGAAAAAAAAGTTAGCCTCTTTCGGGGCTCGAACACACGACCTTACGTTTCATGTCCGGCGCTCTATCCACTGAACTATTACGCTACTGGAGAAAATAGCATACTAACTACCATTGATTATGAGGCAAAATAACTTAACACATTTGAACGCAACTCAAGATCGATCAATAAATATGTTGTCCAACTTGCACGTGTAAATTAACTGTATGTTATCAATATGAATTGAATGTTGTTTAACGGCTCATCAACACAGTATAGGTTATTTAGAGCCGCCCCAGAGAGAGAGGGGAAGGATACATAGGAATTCGAGAACCTGCCCTACTCTTATTATCGAATAGATTCCTATGATTCTTTAACGTGCTCGGAGGATAGACCGATACACGGGACCGCCCGGTTTACGTCCCCATCCGACGGACGAGGCTAAGGGAAAGTGTCTTGCCCAAGAACACACCGACGGAACTCAGTGGCACCACGGAGGATTGAACCCGGGGTCTTCGGTTACAAATCCGCCGCGCTACCGACTGCGCCACGCCAGCCCTCTGTTATGAAACTAACACTTCGCCTCAAAACAACCAGATCTCGACTTGTTATTTAGCGCTTGATGAGTTTGTGTGTGCGCTCTTGATATTACGTAATGCATATTTAGTGTTAAAAATGCTACAACATACCAATAAATTAGTGGTTCAGCGTACAGCCTTCAAAACTTACAAGTGTAAGGCTGTGGTTCAAATCCCGTTCCGGGCAACCATTTCTTTTATCACATATTCTGAAGCTGCATATTTATCGATGTTACCTGTACGGAGGCTGTACCTGTACGGAGGTTAAATAAAAATGTGAAATTTTACGCATCGATTTCTGCTTTTGGGTTGTTCGTCGATTTGAAACTACTTCACACGTCACTCATTCATATTCATGAGTTATTACCAATTAAAATAGGGACTGTGTATCTTTAAGCATGGGAATGCTCTACTAGAGCGTGGGAACATTTTATACTAGAGCGTTCAAATGCTTTACTAAGAGAACGGACACGTGGCACCTATAGGGCTTTTGAATGTTTTACTATGTACAACGTGGATACGGTTTACTAAAGCATTGTAACGCTCTGTTAAAGCATGGGAACGTTTTACAGCATAGGAAAGATTTACAAAAGTGTGTGAACGCTATACTAGAATGTGGGAACATGTTATTCTAGAGAGTTCAAACGCTAAATACTAAAGAAAATGAAAACATAAGAATTAGTGCGCGTGACGTTTCACTTGACTGTGTTAACAAATGCAATTAAATAGTGTACTAATCACAAAAGAAGAGTTCAAAAGAGTAGGAGAATTATTAGTATTGACTTTACTTCTTTAACTGCTAAAATACTCATGACTACATGTATTATATAGATACATTTTAATATATAATTACCGTATACCTCAACATTCTTACAATGATTTTGTCTTTTCAAAACTGATTTTCACCACTCGAGACTCGATTTTCTCTACTCGAAACTCGACTTTCTCTACTCGAAACTCGATTTTCTCTACTCGATTTTCTCTACTCGAAACTCGACTTTCTCTACTCGAGACTCGATTTTCTCTACTCGAAACTCGAATTTCTCTACTCGAAACTCGATTTTCTCTACTCGATACTCGACTTTCTCTACTCGAAACTCGAAGTTTGGCATATCAAAATCTTTGTAACAGTACACTTTGCCATGCTCTAAATGGAGATAACCGTGCCCTAACTGGATTTGGTGTCACTAGCTACGCTGAGACATACCGAGGCATTACATTTTATGAAGAAAAAAAAGGGGAAAAAACACCGAGGCATTGCATCTGTACAATTGAGAGAATGTACTTACTATGTACACCGGTAGCTGTATGAGTGTTTGGATCGACACAAAAAATAGATATAAAATTTAAAAAAAAAATGAACATGTTATTTGTTGAAAACAAACATTTAAAGTTTTCCTGAAAAATTATCCCAGAGTATTGTAGTTATAGACTATAACTACAACACTCTGTTCTCTGGGATAATGTTACACTCCCTAGTCAGAGGACGTATTTACCACTTCGTTCCGGAATATTACATAGTAATTTATAACCAATGCAAAGGAGAGTAGGATAATGTTTGTTTTTAACAAATAACATGTTCATTTTTTTAAATTTTATATAGATCTAGATGTTTAGTTCCCGACACTGATACAGCTATCTGTGACTATGTACTTTACATATAAACAATCTCAATATCGATAAATAATATATTATTGATAAAAAAAATATCTTAAAACTGAAAAGCTTGTCTTGGATATATGCCCTAAAACGCAAGAAATTGCATGTAGAAATAATAATAAAAACTGATCCGGAGTTTTGTGGGTGGGTGGGCGTGGGTGCGTGCCACCAGACCACCACAGTAAGGGATTGGCCTCAGTTAAATTACAGGGCTGGCGACGGGCCTGTCACACGTATTTTTACAAACATTCTAAAGGCTAAATGCTCCACCACCCGCACCACCTCTCCTCGCCCCTAAATTCATGAGTGCACATGTAAAGGGTTAACTTATAGAAATCAAGGAGGAAAAGTAGCATGATTAAACTTACTGCAGATCTATTGATTGTTTTATTCAAGCATTTAACAATTTCCCTGATACTCGACTTGTAAATAATACATTAATCATTGAAATTCAAAGGAATCAACGAACATTTGAAACTAAATAACATCCGCGTCACATGTTATATATATATATACGTCTATTATACGTCATTATTTACGTCACGTGAATTCATACGTGTCAAATGCCAAAAAAGAATACTTAGGGGATTTACTTTTGTGTAGAGAAACGGTTGAATTGAATAACAAACATAACTTAAAATAGACCATTAATATTTTCTTTGAAAACATGCGATAAAAAAGTTATAATTTTGTTCTGCTCGCTGTAAAGACGTTAACATAACATTAGAGTTTGATGTGCGATAATTCATCATTGTGCTAATATATCCGACATCCTCAAAATGGGCGATCGCTTTAAACTTTGGAACTCGGTATTGTCTACTGAAAGCTACTGAAAGCTTGCTTTTCTCCACTCGAAACTCGATATTGTCTACTCGAATTTCTCTACTCGAAACTCGATATTGTCTACTCGAAACTCGATATTTTCTACTCGAAACTCGATTTTCTCTACTCGAAACTCGAATTTGTCTACTCGAAACTCGATATTCTCTACTCGAAACTCGATTTTGTCTACTCGAAACTCGATATTCTCTACTCGAAACTCGATAATCTCTACTCGAAACTCGATTTTGTCTACTCGAAACTCGATATTCTCTACTCGAAACTCGATAATCTCTACTCGAAACTCGATTTTGTCTACTCAAAACTCGATATTCTCTACTCGAAACTCGATAATCCCTACTCGAAAATCGATTTTGTCTACTCGAAACTCGATATTCTTTACTCGAAACTCGACACTCGAAGAAAAGAATCCCTCTTCCACGTTTGGGGACTGGAATAACGATTGCTTCCCGCCAAGAATCGGGGAAGTTTCCTGTCACCCAAGCCTTATTAAATATATCAAGAAGTGTAGAGAGACAGGTTTCAGGTAAATTTTTAATAATTGATAATGGATATCATCAGGACCAGCTGATGTATCATGAGCCTTTTTAAGGGATTCTCGAAGTTCTTTGAGAGTGAACAGTTTATTGTATTTCTCTAAATTTTCAACTTGAAATTCTGCTTCTTCTGTTCTTTTAGTTTCTTATTTTTTAGAAAATTTGGTTGACAATTTTCAGATTTTTTAGAAAAAGTTTCTGCCAAAGTGTTTGTAATATCTTTGACAGATGTAATATCTTCATTATCAGTTTTAAGATGATTTACCCAACTAGAATTACCTTTACCGTTTATTTTCCGGACCATGTCCCACGTCTTCTTAAGAGATGAGCGAGAATTCAGCCTAGAGACATACGATCTCCAGGATTTCCTCTAAATTGCTATCCTTAATAGTACGACGGGCTTTCGCACGAAAAACTCTAAAAGTATCTAAATTATTTTGAGTTGGCCGCAAGTTAAAAGCATTTAATGTAGCTTTACGATCGCTGACTGCCTTTTTGCAGTCATCATCGTACCATGGTTTATGTGGGCGTTTTGGATTTGCCGTAGTTTTTGAAATAGTTTGTTCAGCTATCTCATGAAGGATTTTGTTTAAAAGAGTAGTTGCGTCTTCGACATCCTCGAAAACGGAAGGCTTTAATTGTTCCTCACAAAGAGATTGAAACGTATCCCAATCAGCTTTGCGAAGTTTCCATCGTAGCGTTTTTTTGAGAAGTGGAGGGACGATATTTTCAAGAAATAAGGTGAAGTGGTCACTTACATATAGGTCGTCACCAACACTCCACGAAATATTCATCAAGAGCATTGGATCGCATATTGTTAAAGCAATGGAAGAATGAGAACCTGTAGCTGGATGTAAATAAGTATGTGATTTGTTATCATTAAACATACATAAATTGTTTTTGGCTAAGCAATCCTCAACTTCCTTGCCTTTATCGTTTATATCTTTACAACCTCAAATGTAGTGGTGTGCATTAACATCACCCAATAGTATAAAAGGTGATGGTAATTGTGCAACTAGGTGATTTAGATCTTTAAGGTCTTGTGAAAAACTGGGCGGTAAATATAAGGAGCATATTGTTATAACTCTGTGCATCGTAACACTGACCGCAACAGCTCCACCAGCAGCTTCATCACCCGTATCACAAATATAGCGAAGCCGAGTCCAAATATGGATTCTGTCTGCTGGGTACGAGTCCAATTGAATTTAGTATTGTACTCAGCACTGTTAAATGACCTCTTTATTTCACACCTCAATAGTCTAACCAAACGGTTTACTTTTCAACTAAAATGAAATCGTAAGATAAATCGTAAATGACTCATTTATTTTTAATGTTAAGAGTTATCTTCCCAAAGTACAAATATGGATTTTTTTGGACTCCACACAGACTCTAGATACCAGATGGAGTACAACTTGAAACGAATATAGATATTTTGTATTAAAAGCAACTGGTTTGAGTACAACAGTGGAAATATGGGATTGTCACATGGTTAAAAAGACAGAAAGAGATTGGTTAGATTTAAACATGTGTGAAATAATACGTTATTTTTTTTTATATAGAAATGTTTTAAACAAAAGAAAAATCTTCTTTTCTAAAACTGTAATAGCTATAGTTTTGATATAACATTGGCTTGGGTTACTGAAATGGGGATTGTACTCGCATTCATTCAAGGGTAAAAATATCCCTACCCAGGAGCTCGTGTATTTTATATAAATTCATCAATGGAAAAGAAACTAACTCTGAAACTGTCATTTTGTTATATTTGCATGTAGCCTACAGAAAGTATGCTTACTACATTTATATACATCATAACCTAGAGTTCACTTATGGCACAACCCTTGGACTATTTAATCTTACCTGATCTACTTTTAAAATATAAAAGTAATTTAAGAACTATTCTGCGACAAGAACTATCACAACCTGACTTATATGGTGATGTGGTTTACAAACTTCGTAAGATCCTTGTCATAATCACATTCAGACAATTTTTTTAATAAACTTGTTAAAAAACTATCAAAAGAGGTTACCCTATCATTATGCAACGTACTAAATGTTTAGTGGCTGACCCATTTACAGTTCGCCACTATGCATTCCTCTTTGATTGTGCGATGACCGGACAGATTGTGGACCCTAAATCCTTATAGGACGGTAGCGTTTGATGTTTGTCTTTAATCTTGTCTTGTCGTACCATTAACGGTTTGTTCTATTGTTGCTCTGGCTTCTGCCAAGTCATTGAGTACTTACTTTGTGGCTTTCTAGGCTTTTGTTTTTCATATTATATATACATGAACATTTATATGTTTTACTTACATTGCTATTAATGCTGCCTTGTTTGTTAGAGATTATAACCTGGCGGGGATATCTTTATTTACACTGTCCCGTTTACTTGGATGGAAATAGGGTAAGGGTGGATGTTTGGTGCCCCCTAGAACCTGGATTAAACTCACAGCGGCAGTAGCCATATTGTCAACCCGTTGTTGTTTGTGATGCCTCGTCTTTTATTCAGCTTTAAAGTTGTTCTTTGTTTCTGTATGTGTTTGTGATTGTCTGTCGTCACTGAATGCTACTTTTCCTGTTCGATTTTTAGCTCTCAGACCTTATGGTCGTCCGTCCATCGTCCGTCCGTCGTTAACTTTGTCTTGTTACCACGATAGGGCCTTCATTTTTCATCCGATCTTTACCAAACTTTAACAGGTTGTTAATATTAATGAAAGCTCGAACAAGTTCAAAAACCAGCCAGTTATGGCCCTTGTTTTGCTGAAAAAAGCCATATTAAGCCTTGTGAACACGCTAGCACCTTCATTTATTATTTGATCTTTACCAAACTTGCAAAGATTGTTAATATCAATGAAAGGTCGGACAAATTCGAAAACCAGCCAAATCAGATCAGTAACACCGGAGTTATGGCCCTTGTTTTTTCTGAAAATTGCTACTTTCTGCCTTGTGAACGTTCTAGCACCTTCATTTATTATTTGATCGTTACCAAACTTGCACAGATTTTTAATACCAATTATAGCTTGGACAAGTTCGAAAATCAGTTGAATTGGGTCAGTAACACTAGAGTTATGGCCTATGTTTTTTTTGAAAAATGCCATTTTCTGCATTGTGAACACTCTAGCACCTTTACTTATTATTTGATCTTTACCAAACTGGCACAGATTGTTAATATCAATGAAAGCTCAAACAAGTTCGAAAACCAGCTAAATCGGATCAGTAACACCGGAGTTATGGCCCTTGTTTTTTCTGAAAAATGCTATTTTCTGCCTTGTGAACACTCTAGGCCTTAAATGTTAATCGGATCTTTACTTAACTCTGCCAGTGTCTTTATATCAATAAAAGCTCGAACAAGTTCGAAAACCGGCAAGATCAAAATAATTTCAACGGAGTTATGGCCCTTGTTTTGCTGAAATATGCCATAGTAAGCCTTGTGAACACTCTAGCACCTTCATTTATTACTTGATCTTTACCAGACTTGCACAGATTGTTAATATCAATGAAAGCTCGGACAAGTTTGAAAACCAGCTAGATCGAACCATTAACAACGGAGTTAATGCCCTTGATTTAGTTAAAAATGCTATATTTTGCCTCGTTAAGACGATAGGAGCCTAATTGTTCATTCGATCTTTATCAAACTTTATCAGATTGTTAATATCAATGAAAGCTCGGACAAGTTCGAAAACCATTCATATCGGACCAGTAACAGCGGAGTTATGACCCTTGATTTAGTTCAAAATGCTATATTTTGCCTCGTTAAGACTTTATTATTTATTCGATCTCTACCAGACTTGCACAGATTGTTAATATCAATAAAAGCTCGGTCAAGTTGGCAAACCAGACAGATCGGACCAGTAACAGCGGAGTTATGGCCCTTGATTTTGTTAAAAATGCTATATTTTGCCTCGTTAAGACGATAGGGGCTTTATTGTTCATCCGATCTTTACCAAACTTTATCAGATTGTTAATATCAATGAAAGCTCGGACAAGTTCGACAACCATTTATATCGGACCAATAACAGCGGATTTATGACCCTTGATTTAGTTCAAAATGCTATATTTTGCCTCGTTAGGACTTTATATTCTATCTTTACCAAACTTTATCAGATTGTTAATGTCAATAAAAGCTCGGTCAAGTTCGAAAACCAGACAGATCGGACCAGTAACAGCGGAGTTATGGCCCTTGATTTTGTTAAAAATGCTATAATTTGCCTCGTCTTACGATAGGGCCTTCATTTTGCATCTGATCTTTGCCAAACTTTACCAGATTTTATGATTTTTTATATTATATATATATTTTTTTTATTTTTTATTTTTTAATTTTTTTTTTTTTTTTTTTTTTTTAATTTTTTATTATTATTATTTTTTTAAAATATATATATATATATATTTTTTTTTAGCTCTATGTTGGACCAGTCGGACCAGTAACAGAGGAGTTATGGCTCTTGATTTAGTTAAAAATGATATATTTTGCCTCGTTAATACGGTAGGGCCTTCATTTTTCATCTGATCTTTACCAAACTTTACTAGATTCTTTAGTTATGGCCCTTGATTTAGTTGATAAGCTGTATTTTGCCCAAAACTTTCAAAAAAAATGTAAATGGCAGTTTCTCGCTTTATTGATGTTATAAGAACCATGTTAGCCAGTAGAGCGTCCACAGGCCCTCTTGGGCCTCTTGTTATATCTACTTTTACCCACTTCCATTACGGTTGCAAGAGTCTATAATGCCACAAGGTCATAAAGTGAGCGATTCAGGGTAAAACAATTGACACTGCAGGGTAAAAAATGACACTATTGTTCTCAGAAGCCATTGTACTTATTTTGAACACTATTTCACATTTTGTTTTGAGGAATTTACGTTGGGATTATGTCTCTCCATTTTTTAAGGACTTTTATGCTTCTAGGGGTGGCGCCCCATGTTTTAGAGCTGTTACACCCTTTCATTTACTTCGATTTCAACGCAGTTATGTCCCCTTTGTATCCACGGGTGCACCCCTATTTTTAATGGTAGTTCCCTCATGTATTTTCAGCTCCACCCATCCACTTTTAATTGGAAAGATAACATAGAAAAATCTGCTCCAATCCTTTTTATAAGAATACTTCAATAAAACAAATATTTGAAATACTCCCACATCCTTTAGTATTTATTTTATTTCAGATTTTGATGTCTCCTGTGTATATATATATATATGGTTGATATTTCAAACCGTTCCTTACAATGTAACACCCACAGTGTAAACAGTAGTCCCACCCTTGTGGTCCCATGTCTTTATATACCGATAGGAATTGAAATCTTAAAAAAACATATTTTCAATAAATGCTTAGCATAAAGCTTAAAAAAGCATTTAAGAGTGGTTAAAAGTCTAAATCTTTAAGGTCATTGATCCTTTCGATCATTCGAACAACATGAAATCTACTGAGGTGCATAGCTACGTTTACATTCAAGTAGTACCATTACTAAAGGTGAGCGCTTCCGGTTGATTTCGGGCTATTGGTTATATATTTTTGATTTAATTTCTTAGAATTGTAAATGTGTGTTATCCCATGTGTACAACTAAAAGTCATACATTCACATGTTCAAGTTTTATGTTTAGGAAATATTTTAGTCTCTTAGTCGTCAATCAACAGTAAAGAAGCACTCACACTCCGAACAGTATCAGCAATGATGATTTACAATTATTGATAAACAATATATATAAAGTTACTTTTTGCGAAATAAAGGATTTTCAATTGACCAGTACCATTTATTGTTACCAGGATGCGCATTACGATGTAAATAAATCATGTTGCAACAAAGACTTGAACATTTATCTTTTATTTTTATAAACAATGTCAACATTGTCTTCCTTTTACGCATTATTTTGCACTCTAAACGATGCTAGAAGTGACTGTTGCCTGACGCAATGTACTATCTTCCAACAATTGCACCACTGCCTCTGAAAAGATAAATACGAAAATCAAACAATATGCATAATTGAGTTAATTTGTTCTTTAATAATTTTACACTGTCGCCTCGCCGCTGTTATAGGATGTTTTGTATTTGAATGTATTTTGTCGTCTGCAACGTCTACAAAATATTCCACAAAACAAAGATACATGCAAATGGCAAATTTGGACAAGCATATGTTGCATGTGCTAATGTAAATAGTTGATTTAAGATTATATATGAAAGTCAAACAGGAAATGCAGCATTTAAGGACTACATACAACTGAAAACACGCATCGAAACAAACAACATTACAAGGATACGCTTGTGACATCACAAACAAACAAAGGGTTGACAATATGGCTACCGCACTGGAACGATCAGTGACAATAAGGCCGCTGAAGGTGGGTGGGGGTGGGGGGGTGGTGTTAAAGGTCACCAAACCCCAATCTTACTCTTTGTCATCCCAATACAAAGAGATAAACGACTAAAATAAAGAATGCCTATATCCTCTGACAGACTAGGCAGCATTAATTGGCAATATAAATATAACACTATGTTGATCATGTATATGAATATAAAAATAAATTCGTCAATAAATCCTCCATAAATGGAGCCTAAAAAGTCACAAAGACAGTACTCAATTTTTATTTTGACAGAAACCAGAGCAACAAGAGAATAAACAATAAAGGGCACGACAAGACAGGATTGAAGACAAACCTCAAACTTTATCATCCTGAGAGTCTTACCAGGACTTTACATCTGTATATCTCCACAATATCGTAGCGGTGAAGTATGAACGAATAAACAAGATATATATGAAAATAACGCCATCTATTAGTGCAGAGTTCAGAGAACCAACAATCGAATATGCAACACCTAATACAAATAATATTAGGTTAGCCTTCTAGATATAAAATAGTAAACTGAACATATTAGTTTGAATATATACAGATGTCCGAAGGTTGTCTGTCCTTGGTTGTTCGTAAATATTTATATATACTTATTGTATATTGTTATGTTGTCTAAATTCGGCAATTGTGATATTTGCGGTTATGATATGTTGATTACGTATGCTTTCTCAGTATACGATTGACCTGTTATATAGCCTTATAAAACCGTTGTATATCAAAGCTCGATAACATACCAAAACCGTTTCATAGAATCCAAATTAAATAGGCAGCTAAGTCCTTCTATATACATTGATGACACGCACGCACTCTGACACGCTTACACGCTGATACGCACGCACGCAATATAATTGTGATAATTATAAACAAATTCTTACTCTACATTCTTTTCGCAGATATAGTTTAATGAAACTTGACACTCAAGGTCATTCCACAAACCGTCTATGTTCGACACTTCCACGCAATTCTCATTTCCGCCGTTATCATTTGGAGCAGCTGGAGTCCATTTGGTATACTTCATTTGTGACTGTGACGTCGCCCAAACCCATTCGCCCTTGAACCGTAAATCGGAAGCCCCGATCCAAAAGCGAACTGCAGTATTATAGTGATGAAGTTCTTGACAATAATTTGGTAAATGGCACAATTTGCATTTGTCGGAGGAATTGTAAAGCCGCAAAATGTATAGTCTATAGATTGGACACAAACTAGTTTTGGAATAAGGGAATGAGTTAAAAAGTGAATATCATAAGAGAAGTAAGGGAAAATTGATTAAACCATTCGGAAAGTAAGTGGAACCTTGGTTAAATCATTCAAAAAGGGAGGTGACATGATTATATATGTAAATGTAAGTTGTATCGAACCTATGTCGGATACATGTAAACATATCTGGAACCCATATCAGTTGATGACGGTTTTCATTTATAGGGGATTGACATCCATTACATCTTATCTCTGTAATTGTACTTCATTGTGGTATTACAAACTATTACCTAAAGCTGAATATATTATTTGGTATCCATACATCAATTGATTGTAATCATATTGTAATACTGATATTGCAATTACCATAGTTTTACATTCTATCGTCTCCTATAATTATAAATAGCATGACAATGTTACTTTCAATTATTGTATTTAGCATAAGGTTTTAATGTTGCTTAAAAACGAAATTAGAAACTTCTCACTTAAGGCAACAGAAGACACATTTTAACATTTTTAAAAAAGATGACCTGCTTTTCAGTATTTTTAATTAAGTGCCACCCGGATATCTAATTGCTTGTTTAGTGATAATTTCATCCGGAGTTATACATGTAAAATTTGTAAAATAAGTTACATGGACACCTTGAACTACGTTTGAAGTCATTGACTTTCTTGTATGGCACTGAACCAGTTCAGCCACACATATTTGACAACCTTTGCAATTTGTGTTGACCTTAAGACTTCATTAACATTGAAAGACCATACCAGCTCATATATATTGTTATATGTAAGCCTATTTTTATGCCGAGTCTGCTACTTGTGTTCGTTGCTTGCAAGGGATGCCCTTTCCAGTATATATTTAAATATAATTTGATGCACATCATAAGCAGTTTACTAAAGTTACTGCGTAAACACTGTGACATTCCCTTGTTTTAATATATCAAGAACAGTAACTCCGTAACGCCTATTTCACTGAAATAAGCTTTCAAATAAATTTTGGTAATAATTTGGAAACCATTCATTATTTAAGGTTAACAGTTTACGAACGACGGATGGACGCCGGACAAGTTGCCATGACGTAAGTAGAGCTCACAAGTGTTCACCCAATCGATGTAAATTATAGAAAAGATATAAAATCTGCACAAACAAGATGACAGCGATTGATTGGCTATCATAATTATTACACTGACTAAACTATTAAGTAAAATGGTGTAGCTTTAATATAAAGTGTTAACACATGTACTTCTCATATTTGGACAGCGACCTCATACTAGAACCTACACTGGGCAAAGGTGAGCCCTTCTAAAGAGCAAACCTTATCAACTGAGAATGAAATATGGCACTGATTTGTGTAATATTGGATTGTAAAAAAATCAACACCGTCATGAAAATTAGACGATTATTTACAATTCAAATATACTGAACAAAATTTATAATTACTCAATGTTGTATCTTAAATAATCTTCTTAGTTTAAATGTGTTTCAGAATAGTTGGTGATAAGTATTTGGTTTTGACTAATAGTTGGTAATATATTTATCGTTTGTTTAAATTGTTACATCTCTTGAGAGTTACTCTCTCTTTATATGAAAATAATGAATTGTGCTGACAAAACACAATACATGAGTCAAAGTCCGCTTAAAGATATAAACTTCTTAAATTTGGTAGGGCATAATGTTAAAAAACGTAAACGTTTCACCCATTTATTGCAGATGTTCCGTCTATAATGAAATGAAACATGGACAATCCTAAATTACCTCCCTTTTAATTAAATAGCGTTTGAAATTCAAGTAACTGTAATGCAACGTTGACATTAAATATTTCGAAAATTTCTTTTGCAAACGTAATGGTAATGTTAGTAAAACATGATGTCAAAATATGTTTAGTTGCATATTTTAGAATAAGGAACATCGAAAGCTGCACTAATTCGAAGTACTTAACAAAATCCTACGTACCCAGTTGTAGAAGTGCTATAATTTATTTCTAAGAAAAAAACATCGGCTTAAAAGTTGTAAAATGTGTTCATGCAATTAGAACAGACGATTAAAATCGCTATTTTGTAATTCAGACGTATCTTCAATCAAGCGTGAATTAAACAAAACAATGAGAATATTATTGACATATTATTAGGTGGGTTCTTAAACTTTAGACTAGTATACATCTCAATATATACTTGCGCATTTTATTAAAATATATATAACTAAAATTAATTATAAATAAAAAACATTTTATATGTAGTAATTCTCAAGACTGATTATTGTCGTATATGTGGTCCTTACCAGAGCACCCACCCATGTCTGTTTGTCATGGCTGAAGTGATAACAGGAGGCATCATGGAGAATAAATCCCATAGGACATTGTGCTGCTCCTGAAAAAACAACAACACTACAACAAACTTCCATACATGAACGAATGTGTATATGTTTAAAATGTCAATACTATATATAGAAAAGGGGATCGGTTGCAAGCAACAAACACATACAAGAGAAAAGAGCAGCACACTTGGTTTTACTGAGCCTGACCTCTCACGCCCCATAACATAGATTAGGCTTGTTGATCCCAAACGACAGGTAAGTAACAACACTACCGATTTGTAATCGGGGCGACCTTTTACAGCCGCCACACATAACTGAACATATGCTAGTGTGAATGTCAATAAATACTGAAAAGGGGATTTCTTGCAAGCAACACACACAAACAAGAGAACAAAGTAACAGATTCGGTTTTATTGAGTCTGTGAATAAGATATGATATAAGGTGAAAGACCCCTCCATCGGCTTAAGCCGTATTCTTAAAGTCACGCATATTGAGCGTAATGATCCAAAAGGACCAGTAAGTAATAGCACATTCGGCGTTGGTTTTACAGCCATATGCAGGCATAATAAGAAAATCAATTCATAAACGAATGCACAAATAAGAGCTTGAGCCCATGTTCATTATAAACTCTATCTTCATGTATAAATTGCATAACCTTAATGAATGAATGGTGTTTTACGGCACGTCGACACATAAATAGGTCATATTTTGCGCAAAACTGATGAAAGATGAAGAAATGAAGTAGTAATTAAAAATTAATGTAAATATATAAAGATAAAACTATTTACAAATAAGGGATTATATGGTAGTAATATAAATGTAAATCAACAAATGCCCGTCAACGGTTATATAAAGTAAATATATAATTCCAAAGCTACATATTACCATCAACGGTAAAACAATACGCCATGTCCATTTTACAATTATTAATCGTATGTTACTTTCCCAGGCAGAGTTGATATGTGACACTGATATGTGATCTTATCACCAACTTGGGGATAGGTCACCTGTAAAGTTTTACTTCTCACACGAAATTCCAAGTATTTACATCTAAGTAGATTGCAAATAAATACACTAAAAGGAGATCCTATTAGAAAAAATAAGCTGGCTCGGTTTTTCGGCTGCTTCACACAACATGTTCTCCGAACCAAATATATACTATCAAGGAGTCTGATCGCGTCAGTCATTTTTTAAAAATACTATATCTTAATAAAGGTATTAATTTCATTGACATGCCTAGTATTTTTCGGGATAATCATGCAGTTGATTCTATCCCTAAATATTAAAAAAATTCCGAAAGTCCTGTAATTTGTTATAAGTATAAAAAAACTATTAGAAATATTATTTTCAACTACAACAAACAAGTTTCTGACCTTGATATAGCAAACAACACTCCGAAGGAATGTGAATGTAACACATCAAAATTTTGCCATCACTGGTAGTTTTGATATTGTTGATAAACGTATTCGGCATCTGTTTTCGAAAGGTCCTAAGTATAGATTACCTTCAACTATCGATGTTAATGCCTGTCGTGCTCAGATCGCCCAATCCATTGAGGGTTTTAGTATAAAATGGTGTCGTAGAAAACATGCGGACCCAAACTCTCTTTCTACTTGGAAAAAGTCACTTTTTAAAATTATAGATACACGTATTAACTGTTATAATGCTAACCCCTTTTTACTTCCTCCGAGACCTAGGTTTTCATTTCGTAATTTAATATCGGGAATTCAAGAATTTCATAATAAATTTGTTTTAGTTCCTGCTGATAAAGCAGATAATAATTACGTCAATGTTTTATCTCTGGAAGTCGGTAGCACTAATTGGTATACTCCAGTTCAATATACTGATGATGATGTTGTTTCCACACATATCACTCGGTGCACTACTTTCAAGGCTGGAGTAAACGAAAAGCAGAACAAACTGCCAATTATGTACTGGATTCCTAAATTACATAAAAAATTCGTATAAAGTCCGAATTATTTCGAATTCTAGTGCCAGCACTACTACAACCAACTCCAAACTTTTAACTTCTTGTCTTACTGCCGTTTAAGATCCCGCTAAACAATATTGTGCTAAAACTTATAAAAACTCTGGGATTAATTTGTTTTGGTCTATTAAAAATTCAGGAGACGTTCTTGATAAAATTTGCAATAAACGTCAAGTTACATCTATAAGCACGTATGACCTCTCTACACTATATACAACCTTATCACATCACCCCTTATCAAAGACAAGCTTATTGCTCTTATTAAAAAAACATTCGCTAGGGAAAATACTACTTTTTTGGCCTGTTATAATATTAAAGCGTTTTTTACTAACGGCAGTTAGAAAACTATATGGACTTGCCAAGAAGTTTTTGAAGCACTCATCTTCCTATTAGATAATATTTTCGTCAGGTATGGAACGACCATTTGAACTGTGAACCCCTTGTCGCAGATTTGTTTTTATATTGCTATGAAAGAGATTTCATGTTGAGTCTTTGACTCAAGCAGATGTTATTGAAGCCTTTAATGACACCTCTCGGTATCTGGATGACATATTGAACATTTACAACCTTTTCTTTTCTACTATGGTTAATAATATATACCCTAAAGAACTTCAACTAAATAAAGCTAATGTTTCTGTACTAACGCTTCTTTTCTCGATTTACATCTCTCCATTGAAAATGGTGAAATAATTAGCAAAATATATGACAAGAGAGATGATTTTAATTTTGTTATTGTTAATTATCCCCATTTAGAAGGGGATGATCCCCGTGCAACGTCTTATGGGATCTTTGTGTCTCAACTTATTCGTTTTTCTAGAGCTTGTACTCGAGATAAGGACTTTAATATTCGTAATATCTGTATAACTAAAAAGCTACTCCATCAGGGCTACCGTTACCATAAACTTCGCAAAATTTTATTATCGTAACCCTGATATTCTTTATAAATATAAAAGTAATTTAAGAACTCTTCTGCGACAAGGACTATCTCAAGAAAGAAATATAAAAAGATCGGACAGGGAAAGTAGCATTCAAGGAGGACAGTCAACCACAAAACACAGAAACAAAAATGGAAACAGACAAACAAGAAGGCAAAAGTAATAATAAAAGTAGACGACATCACAAACACAAAAGGGTTGACAATAGGGCTACCGCCTTGGAACGGTCAGTAGCAAAGTGACTTCTATGGTGACGTCCGATCTTTTTATATTTCTATGGTGACGTGATTTACAAACTTCGTAAGATCCTTGGTTATGATCACTTTCATACCATCTTTGTTGAACTTGTTAAAAGGTGTATCAAAAGAGGTCATGACCCTATCATTTGGCAACGCTCTGCATGCTGGTGGTGGACCCATTTACAGTTCGCCACTATGCTTTCCTCTTTAACTGTGCGATGACCGGACAGGCTGTGGACCCTATAATGACGTCTACCTAAAGCCCAAAAGGACACTTACGTTTGATGTTTGTCTGCAGTCTTGTCGTGCCCTATTTGTGGCTTTCTATGCTATTGTTTTTTTTGTATATATATATATACACACGAGCATTTTTGTGTTTTACTTGCCTATATTGCCTATTAATGCTGCGTTGTTGGTTAGAGAATAGTTCATGGCAAGGATTTCTTTATTTACACTGTCCCGTTTTATTAGGATGACAGTATGGTAAGTTTTTAAACCACCAACGACATTTTTTGCCACTGACCGTTCACGGCGGTAGCCCTATAATCAACGCTTTTGCATTTGTGACGTCATATACCTTTATTCTTTGTTGACATTGCCATCATGTTTGTCATTTTGCGTGTTTTGGGTTTACTGTGTTCTGTGAAAGCTGCATTTCCTGTTCGACTTTTATACTTATTTTTATTAAGTCTGTTCAGGAAGGATAATGTAGAAATCAACACCTTTCACATCCCCTAGCACCGGCTTAGGCGGTATTCTACTTCAAAGTCTCGTTGATCCTAAAGGATCAGTAAAAAAACCACTACAGATTCGTAGCATGGGAAGACATTTAACAGCCGGCACATAGCACTAAACGAACGCTAGTGTGAATGTTAATAAATGTTGATAAGAGAGATCCTTTGGAAGCAACAAACATAAAAGTCTAGATGATCTGCGACGCTTGCTTGTTTTCAAGACAAACGTCTAAAATCTTTCTTTTAAAAACGGTTTGAAGATTGCCGAGATTCTGGTATCGTTTCTGATTGGCTGATACAAATGCACCTTCTATCGAAGAAATGGTCAAGTTTGTTTTTACAATCAAGCGTCGAAGATGATCAAGACTACAAAAACACAAACAATAGAATAATGTAGCAGACTTGGTTTTATTGAGTCTGTTCATCAGCGCTAATGTTAGATGCAACATCCTCTCACGCCCATAGCTTCGTTTTAAGCGGTATTCTACTTCAAATCCACCTATATTGGGCTCGTAGATCCCAAAGGAACAGATACTACTGATTCGTACCACAGGGAGACCTTTTACAGCTGCCACACTACACTAAACGAACACTTGGATACTGATAACGGAGAACAAAGTTAATAATTTAAAAAGCCACGCTAAAGAACGTTTCTTTGATAATATTGAACGTATAATTACTGAAACAAATATCAACGATAGACGCCAGTATTGGAAACTTTTAAAATATTTCATCAAGTCAAACAAAAACTCGGAAACTACCCCACCTTTAAAAACTGACTTACCTAATGGCGAAACGTCATACTCAATAACTGATCAAGAAAAAGCGAAATGTTTGAATGATTACTTTGTTTCAATATCATCAGTTGATGATTCTAATGTTGAATTACCAATTTTTCGTTCAAAATCCATTAATATATTAGAAAATATTTATATAGAAGAATCCGAAATTGTTGACATTATCAAAATTTTAAACATAAATAAAGCATGTGGGGAGGATGAAATAAGCCACAGGATGTTAAAGGAAACTGCAAATACGATTTCAAAACCTCTACATGTTCTTTTTAACAGATCATTAAACGAGTGCGTTTTCCCTGATTTATGGAAATGTGCTATGGTCATGGCACTTTTCAAAAAGTCAGACCCAAGTATCCCTACAAATTATAGAATTATAGACCAATAGCGTTATTAAGTTGTGTTTGTAAAGTAATGGAAAGAATAGTATTTAAACATGTGTATAATTTTCTACTTATGTTTGATCTTATCTGTAGGAATCAATCAGGTTTTCTCCCTGGTCATTCTACTACATATCAACTTATTGACATGTACCATCATATATGTCAGGCATTCGATGCTAAACAATTTACATGCATTGTTTTTAATTATATATCTAAAGCGTTTGATCGTGTTTGGCACAAAAGTCTTTTGTTTAAGCTAAAACAATATGGTATTGATGGCAAGCTTTTAGCTTGGATATCTGATTATCTCTCAACCTCCGAATCAAAAACACTAACTGCTGGAATTCCTCAAGGCTCTGTCTTGGGTCCTCTGTTATTTTTGATATATGTAAATGATATTGCCGAAAATATGCTGAGTATAACTCGTCTGTTTGCTGATGACAGTTCGTTATCAGTCTCAACATCTAGTATAAACGACATGGAAGGAATCCTTAATCATGACCTGCTCTTGATTACGGAATGGTCAAAGCAATGGCTTGTGCAATTTAATCCTAACAAAACAGAAATAATATTATTTTCCTTAAGCAACAATGATCGTCTTCAAACTTTATATCTAGACAATGTCCCGCTAACCTTTGTTGATATTCATAAACATTTAGGAGTAACACTGAGTAATAACGGTAAATAGCACGAACACATTAAAAATATTGTTGCTTCTGCGTCAAAGGCGCTTGGATTAATGAGAATGCTTAAATACAAAGTAGCGCGTAAAAAACTTAATCAGATATACTTGTCTTATATGCGCCCAATATTGGAATATGCATCCATTACATGGGATGGATGTACTTCACTAGAAAAAGATAGCTTGGAAAAGTTACAATACGAGGCAGCTCGTATTGTGACGGGTCTAACCCGATCTGAATCCATACATCGCTTAATATCCGAAATAGGATGGGTTTCACTTTCTGATAGAAGGCAAATGCAAAAACTTATTTCAGTTTATAATGTTAAAAATGGACCCGTTTCGAATAACATTTCAAACATTTTCCCTCAGCTAGTTGGAGATGCCAGCGCATACAATCTCAGAAATAACGATAACTACGCCACTATTGCTAGGAGAACTGAAATATATAATAAATCGTTTGTTCCTTCCTCTCTTAAACTATGGAATGACTTGCCAAAAGAAATACGAATCTCTGAAAGTATCGCAATTTTTAAGAGAAGACTATTAACATTTGTATTTTTTAGTACAAAAGTTCCACCATACTACTTATGTGGACAAAGATTATTTGCCGTTTTACATGCCAGAATGAGGAATTTTTGTAGCAATCTCAATAATGATTTATACCTTAACCATTTACGTGATTCACCGACTGGCGAGTGCGGCTGTGAAGTAGAAGATGCTGAACACTATTTTTTCCATTGTAACAAATTTACAGCATATCGGCTTCATCTGTTTCAGTCTACTCGCCATTTTCACCCGTTAAATGTAAGCACACTCCTTTATGGCCGTGAACAGATAACTGCCAGGGAAAATAATTTCCTCTTCGAAGCAGTTCAAACATATATACAAGAAACACATAGGTTTACATAAGTGTCTGATTCTCCGACGCATTTTGACACTCTACACGCATACCATTGCAGTGTTTATTATTGTTGTTGTTATTACATATCTCAAGGTCATTAAGCTATAGCAGTTGATGTTATGTGAAAGCGTTCATGTTTTCGAACTGATTGGAACTTAAAGATTGGGAAACTCTCTCTCTCTCTCTTTCTCTCTCTCTCTCTCTCTCTCTCTCTCTCTCTCTTATATATGTTGTGTTTACTATTCATCATTCTCTCTCTCAATGTATTATTTGCCATTTGTAATTTATTTCACTCAGCCATTCTTATTTGTAATTTCAAGATGTTAACTGGGAAGGGTTTAAACTAATGTTGGTAGAACTTGTTACCCGCCCCATTTGTCATTATAATATTTCTATTGAATATATGTGGATATTATTCTGTCTGTAAAATATTGGCAATAAAATATGTATAAATCAAATCAAATCGATAACGGAGATTTGGTGTGTTATGTATTACTTTAGTATTTGTTAGGTCTAATGTAGCAATTAGATTAACAACAGCATATTATACCTACAATATATAGCGGAAATTCCCGAGTTGCGTTTCTTTTTTCCTTTATTATAGTAAAATACATTTGTCATACTGCAAAGAAAATTCTCAGGATTTCATTGGTCAAAGCGCCGTAGAATGTCTACGTCTCGAGACGTGAACATAGGACGAATTCCCCGTAGGTACCCCATTACTCCAATACACAAAAACAAAATGGCGACGATAACGTTGCCGATTCGTTTTGAAAACCGCCGATTGTTTCCTTTCTATCGCTTTTCTGCGCATTCCACTGTGTGTAAAAGTCTGAAATAATCGAAATTGTATTTTTTTGGGCAATTTAACAGATAATAAAACATTAAAATAGTAACAAAATACGTTTATTTTATTTAAAAAATCCGCCAAATTTAACGACGTTAGAGCGATGACGTCACGAAAGTAAACAACGTCTAGTTAGAGGCACGTTACGGGGAAATTTGCGCCATAAAAATGAAATCGTGTTTTTGGATGTTTTTTTCCTTAAATAAATGGTTACAACTTTGAAGTATGACAAATTCGTTATTAGGATTCTTGACAGGGAACATGGGCTCACATTCCCTGCCTGGAAATATATATTACCCCTCGCCTAACGGCTCATGTGAATATAATTACCAGGCAGGGAATGTGAGCCCATGTCCCCTGTCAAGAATCCTAATAACTAATAATGTCCTGCCTATTGTTTTGGGGTGGGTGTGTTTGTGTTTGTATGTGTATGGCGGTTTGGCGTGGTGAGGGTGGCATTTTGGAGAGTTTGTATATAATGTGTGTGGCGGGGAGTGGGTGGGTGTGTGAGTTGAGGCTACCGTTCATGAACAGTCTCAATCAAACCGAGACTGCAATATTTCGTATGTGTCGTGTTTGGCCGTTTCCAAAGGTCCACTCTCTTACTCTTTTATATAGCACAGTGGCGTTGCTTGTGCAGTGTTGCGGCAGTAAAACGTATCCCCGCGCTCGCAATCAGAACTGTTATTCATTCGATCTTTGGAGATCGCTGAGCCCGATACTTATATTTAATTATCGGTGGTACATTTTCAATTGCTTTTTCTTATTTAATTTTCGATTCTATGGTTCCACTCCTCCGGCCAATAAAAGGCTCTGGGTATTGTTTAACCACTCATAGGATATGTTGTCTGCTTTTTAATTTAGTCTTTTGGCTGTTACTTGTGATACGCAGGCTTCATAACCGCTGCTCCCAACTAAATACCATTTTGTTTATTTCGCTCTTCGGGGCATAGTATTTTGTTAGATACTGGGACCATACCCCACTGGACATGGGGGAAGCAAAGATCTCTATGTCCACCGCCACATGCATGCCATCTTCGGGATGGTTAAAAGTATGTTCTATTGATTTTACGAATATTGAGTTCTGCTCAACCCGGGGCTAGAGGGTGTGAGCGGTAGCTAGCATATTTCACCACCGTTCATGAAACCGAGACTGCCATATTTCGTATGTGTCGTGTTCGGCAGTTTCCAAAGGTCCACTCTCATACTCTTTTGAGAGTTTGTATAAAATGTTGTAAACGACTCTTAAACACAAATATTTGAGAACATGTGTTATTTAACCTTGTGTCAGATGATTATGCCTGTCTTATAAAGCTTTTGTATGAAGCTGACATTTAAATTCATACGAAAGGTTTTTTATTGTGTATTTGGATATATTTTTTGTTCTAAATACAGTAAAGAAGCAAAACATACAAAAGATTTTTCATTGTTTGTGTTATTGGGAACATTTTTGTTCTAAATACAATACTTAATCACTATAATCACATTGTTCGTATTTAGAATAGCTTACATTTGACTTGTAGTTTTCTTCATAAAAGCAAAATGCAAAGTATTATAAGCTATAACTTAAATAATTATAAAACATGTTTTGCTAAATTGTAAATACCTGGGGTACTCTGTCCACATGTGCATGTTAGGAGTAAATAAGCCAGATGCTCATGCTTTATTAATGACCAGGAAAATATGTATTTAAGGACTTTTTGGCTTGCACCGTCGGGTGCTAGCCCAAGTATTGATTTCGGTTTTTCACAGGAAGGAACCGGTTCCCTGCTCAAAACTGAACATGAAGTAACCGGTTCCCTGTTCAAAACTAGAGATAGGTGTTGACACGTTGGTATCGATTTATTTAAATTGAGATTCCAAGACCATTTACATTAGCTTACATTTTACTTGTAGTTTTCTTTATAAAAGCCAAATGCAAAGTAGTATACAGCTATACCTAAAATAATTATAAAACATGTTTTGCTAAATTGTAAATACCTGGGGTACTCTGTCCACATGTGCATGTTAGTGATAAATAAGCCAGATGTTCATGCTTTTTTAATGACCAGGTAGCGTTGGGAAATATGTATTTAAGGACTTTTTGGCTAGCACCTTCGGGTGCTAGCGAAGGTGCTAGCCTATGTATTGATTTCGGTTTTTCACAGGAAGTAACCGGTTCCCTGCTCAAAACTAAACATGAAGTAACCGGTTCCCTGCACAAAACTTGAAGGAGTGGTCCACTTCTGGAGATAGTTGTTGACACGTTGGTATCGATTTGTTTAAATTGAGATTCCAAGACTATTCACCTTTTCCTTTAATGAAACAATGTAGTTTTCATATTGTCAATATGCGTTTTTCATATTTTGCCAGTAAATCTATTGAGATTCAGTTAAAACATATAACTGTTTCAATATCATTTACCTTCGCTAAACTATGGATTCTTCGGAATTATTGCCCCAAGGGAGGGTCCACTTCTGGAGATAGGGTTGAGACGTTTGTATCGATTTATTTAAATTGAGATTCCGTTACCGTTCTCTATTTTTTTAATTGAAACAATCTTCAACTTCAGCACCCGCTCAGGTATTTTAAAAAGTCAAGCCGTTCCCTTTAAAAGGAACTATTAGATATAACTCGTTATTGTTTTTTGAACAAAATAAAACAAAAGCACACTTTAATGCCTGTATAGTTTAATACGTTAACTTTATATAAAAGCTTATTTGGACGACCTCATCATATGATACATCTTTCAAATTTAATTGTAGGTCTAACTGTGATTTTCTTTCTCTCTCTCTCTCTCTCTCTCTCTAGCCGGTTTACATGTAGTTTGGGGGACTCGGCCTCAGACCTACGTTTGGGGGACTATACTTTCAGTGCTTAGAAATGAATACAAATTTGTACACAAAATATCCCCGGAGAGAAATTACCAACCTGCTAGTTACAGTTGTCCAGGTATCATGGTTTTCAAAGAGAGAGACTATTTTATGGGGGACCGAGAGACAGATATGGTCCTTACGAAAAGATGGACCAGTGAGACAGAGAGATATTTTAATAGGGACCAAATACTTAAGAGACACATTCAGTCCTGCTTTGGACCAACGAGATAGATGGTGAACTAGCCTAGTCAAGGTGGCCCTCTACTAAAGACTGCACCCCCCCCCCCCCCACACACACACACACACATACACACACACACACACACACAAACAGGGGGCCTCAAGGCGATCGCCTGAGTATAATGGTTTTATGTGGAATATGTTATATGTTTTCATGCAGTAAACAAAACATGCACTTAGCATGAATTTACAACAGTTCTGACTCAATATTTTGACATTTGTCAGGAGTTGGAGATCTAAATTAACCTTACTTTATGGGTGTATTTATTAATTCCTACTTTAAAATGGGCCCTTTCATAAGGTGACAGTGTCTTGGCTAAATATATAGCATAGCTTTTAATCTAATTTGAACATTGAACACAACGTTTTAAGACAGTGTTGTTCAACAAACAAAACATTGCACGCTATATTTATACATTTTCTCTCAAGATTTCCTTCCCTGCCTTACTAGTATACCAAAATTACACTTGTTCAAGCAATGATTGTGAAACACGATAATGTACACTGAGCTGCAAATAAGAGCCACTATCAACATCAGTTGATTATAAAACAATTCGGTTCAAAACTTGTCTGTTCCAACTATATAATACTAGTTCCAAACTTAAGTAAAATAAAAACTTTGAACACTAGCTTTCAGACTCTAACAGAACACTAGCTTTCAGACTCTAACACGTGTCAACTGTCAGCATACGTTTAACTGAACACTACTAGGAGCTATCCCTTTGTCAATATAGCTCCAAATCGATGTCTGAACTTACTTAATACTGATGTCTTAGCCTCACACGTTGAGCTGGACACTAGCCTGAGCTATCACACTGATGACTAAACGGTCATGTTAGGCCAAAGCTGTGAGGACTATACTCAGAAAGCAATACAAATGTGTACACAAACTATCCCCGGAGAGAAGATACAACCCGGATAGTTAGTTGTCCATGTATCATGGTTTCAAAAAGAGAGACCATTTTATGGGGGACTGAGACTTACATGATCCTACGAAAAGATGGACCAGTGAGACAGAGAGATATTTTAATAGGGACCAAATACTTAAGAGACACATTCAGTCCTGCATATACTGTGGACCAACGAGATATATGGTGGACTAGTCTAGTCAAGGCCGCCCCCTACTCCCAAAAAAGTAATAATAAAATAATAACAAGAGACCCAAGAGGACCTGTATCGCTCTACTTGCTCTATGGTGTCCTTGGTTTGGGGTGGTGGTGTAGGGTTGAGGATATAAGGATTGTGCGACAGATATGGCAGTATCAATGTAGTTTTTTATAGTGTGTCTTCAATTACGAAGATATAGGGGGTGGGATGTATTTGGCACACGTTTGGTAAGATTGCGTTATCAAAGTGAAAATCTCAAAGAAACTGTTCATTGCTACCTTACCATTACATGTGCAATTACGAAAACCATATAGGCAGCAAATAAACCCATCGACTAGTGTTTAACACGGCGGTATTTACGAGAATACCGCATTATAAATGGGTATTATTCCATAAAAAGGTATTATTCTATTAAAATACAGATTTGCATGTATTCCATTTCAATACTTGCGGTTTCATTCAGTTTCACTTATGGTGTAAAAAATCCCGGACGTGTAGATCCCGGAAATATTGCCGCATTCTACACTTTAGTAGACTGCTCTACGAAAACGTCATTTGAGGCAATAAAACGGCAAGCTTTGAACATTGAAAAATATGCGTGTATACCATTCAGGTTTTAAGACGGGTTTCCTAGGAATTGAAGTTGTAATGCATGCTTATTGTCGGCTACATGATTCGCAGTCTGTTAACCATAGACATATTTTAAACCCATGAATGAAATAAAAAAAAAGAAAGAAAATTAAAACATATTTAAAAAAAAAAGAAAAGAAAAAAAAGACTCAAGTCAGATTTGAACCCAGGTCCCCTGGGGTTTCCAGTGTACATTACCACATATTGAAAAAGGGTCATAACTCCGGTGTTACTGGTTCCATCTGGCTGGTTTTCAAACTCGTCCGAGCTTTCATTGATATCAACAATCTGGCCAAGTTTGGTAAAAAATTAATACAATCAATAATTTAAGAGCACAGAACTCTGGTGTTCCTGGTCCGATATAGCTTGAAAATTAAAAAAGATTCATAAATGAAGGCGGCCATCTTTGAACGATGACGTCATCGCACCTTTTTGCCATATATGGGATATTGACAAAATGTCTTTTAAAGCGAAGAAAATCACTGCAAATGAAAAATACTACTACAAGTTATACATTTTACATCTGTACATTTAGTTTAATCAATTTGCAGTGATTTTCTAAGCTTTAAAACACATTTTGTCAATATGCCATATATGGCAAAATCGCCATGACGTCATCGTTCAAAGATGGCCGTCTCCATTTATGTTCTTTGCAAAATTTCAATAGGTCACATCTCCTTTATGACATTGACTTTCATGACATTTTGATAATTCTTTCAGCATCATACGTTGAGCTGAACAGCTATCCCTTTGTCAATATAGCTCCAACTTGCCTATTGATGCTGCCTTGTTGGTAAGAGATTAGATCATGGTGGGGATTTCTTTATTTACACTGTCCTGTTTTAATGAGATGACAGTAGGGTAAGTGTGAGATTTGGTGCACCCTAGAACCGGTTTAAACCCCCAGTGGCCTACTTTGCCACTGACCGTTCCAAGGCGGTAGCCCTATTGTCAACCCTTTTGTGTTCATGATGTCGTTTGCATTTATTATTACTTTTGCCTTCTTGTTTGTCTGTTTGCGTGTTTGTTTCTGTGTTGTGTGGTTGACTGTCCTCCTTGAATGCTACTTTCCCTGTCCGATCTTTTTATATTTCTTAATACTTATGTAGACAAAATATTCCCGGAGAGAAGATACAGCCCGTATAGTTAGTTGTCCATGTATCATGGTTTAAAAACGAGAGACCATTTTATGGGGGACTGAGAGACTCATATGGTCCTACGAAAAGATGGACCAGTGAGACAGAAAGATATTTTAATAAGGACCAAACACTTGAGACACATTCAGTCCTGCATATACTGTGGACCAACGAGATAGATGGTGAACTAGTCTAGTCAAGGCCGCCCCCTACTCCCAAAAAAGAAATTATAATAAAATAATAAAAGATGCCCAAGAGGACCTGTATCGGTCTACTTGCTATATGGTGTCCATGGTTTGTGGTGGTGGTGTGGGGTTTAAGAAAAAAGGATTGTGCGTTAGATATGGCAGTATCAATGTAGTTTTTTTATAGTGTGTCTTCAATTACGAAGATATAGAGGGTGGGATGTATTTGGCACAAGTTTGGCTAGCTTTAAAACAAATCAAACTTTCTTTAATATAAACACTCAAACCAAGTTTGACATTTGACCCAGGGATGGGATCGGATGGGTTCAAATTTGACCCCAGGTCACCATTTGTACACATTTGGTAGAGGACCATAAGCTGAGTGTAAATACAAAATATTAAACTCGGTTGGCTCTTGTAGTATCAGAGAAGATTTTTTAATTTCTCCCTCTATAAGTCTATAAAATATGTGACCCCGTGGACAGGGTCAAATTTGACTCCAGGGTCACCATGTGAGCAAACTTGGTGGAGGACCATAAGCTGATGGTAAATACAAAATATTAAACCTCTGACTCTTAGTTTCAGAGAAAAAGATTATGTTTTTCCCTATATAAGTCTATGTAAAACATGTTACCCCTGGGGCGGGCCAAAGTAGACCCCAGGGTTACTATTTGAACAAACTCTGTAGAGGAACATAAGCTGATAATAAATACATAGAGATTATTTAACTGTTGTGATCGATTATAGGGAAATCCTTCACGAGATGGTAGTCGTGTGGTTCTTTTCACGAACGAGCGTAAGCGAGTGATTAAAAAACAACACACGCCTACCATCGAGTGAAGGATTTCAATATAATCGATCACAACAGTTAAATAATCTATTTATTACACTTTTAATCAGATTATGTTTGATTTTATTTAATAATTATTCGCTTTATTTAGCGTTATCGGCGGATGACGTCGACGTCACCAACACGCTATTGACGTCATAACTCAACGTCGTAGTTAGATAGTTTTGTATTCGGAGTTAGTTTATATTAATATTTAGTGATTATGAATATTCTTTCACTGAGAAATCCCAATCTTTCACCCATAGAAATGTAATAACAATATTAAACCTTTAGCTCTTGTAGTTTCAGAGAAGATTTTTGAAGTTCTACCCTATAACTTTAAGACTATGTTAAACTGATCTGACAAGGGCCCCTAAGCCTCCAATTAAAGAAAAATGAACCAAAGTTTCTTATGAGAGAAAAAAACAACAAAAAAACATAATTTTTTAAAAACAGAAAATAATATTTCCAAAAAAAGGTGAAAAAAAAAGACGAGTGAGATTTGAACCCAGGACCCCTGGGGTTTCCAGTGTACATTACCAAATATTGAAAAAGGGTCATAACTCCGGTGTAATTGGGTCCATCTGGCTGGTTTTCAAACTCATCTGAGCTTTCATTGATATCAACAATCTGGCCAAGTTTGGAAAAGATTGAATACAAAATGAAATGAATGGTATTGAATGTTGTTAAAGGGCTCATCAACACAGTATAGGAATACAAATTGAAGGCGCTAGAGTGTTCACAAGCCTGAAAATGGTACTTTTCAATAATTCGAGAGCACACAACTCTGCTGTTCCTGGTCCGATATAGCTTGAAAATTTGAAAAGAAACATAAATGAAGGCGGCCATCTTTGAACGATGACGTCATCGCGCCTTTTTGCCATATATGGGATATCGACAAAATGTCTTTTAAAGCGAAGAAAATCACTGCAAATGAAAAATACTACTACAAGTTATACATTTTACATATGTACATTAACTTTTAATCAATTTGCAGTGATTTTCTTTGCTTTAAAACACATTTTGTCAATATGCCATATATGTTAAAATTGCCATGACGTCATCGTTCAAAGATGGCCGCCTACCTTCATGTTCTTTGCAAATTTTCAATAGGTCACATCTCCTTTATGACATTGACTTTCATGACATTTTGATAATTCTTTCAGGATCATAGGTTGAGCTGAACAGCTATCCCTTGTCAATATAGCTCCAACTTGCCTATTGATGCTGCCTTGTTGATAAGAGATTAGATCATGGTGGGGATTTCTTTATATACACTGTCCTGTTTTCATGGGAACACAGTAAAAAAAAAAGTAGATGAACTATTGAAAAATTGCAAAGAACATAAATGGAGGCGGCCATCTTTGAACGATGACGTCATTGCGCCTTTTTACGATATATGGCATATTGACAAAATGTATTTTAAAGCGAAGAAAATCACTGTAAATTGATTAGAAATAAATGAACAGATGTAAAATGCATAACTTGTAGTAGTATTTTTCATTTGCAGTGATTTTCTTCGCTTTAAAATACATTTTGTCAATATGCCATATATGGTAAAAAGGCACAATGACGTCATCGTTCAAAGATGGCCGCCTCCATTTATGTTCTTTGCAATTTTTCAATAGTTCATCTTCTTTTTTTTTCCATAACATTTTGATAAATCCTTCAGCTTTTTTCAAGTTTTTCAGAGCCCTTTTAAATAAATCATGTTTAAAAATAGTGCATCAACCCCTTTAATATTGATGTCTCAGCCTCACACGTTGAGCTGGACCTGAGCTATCACACTGATAACTAAACGGTCAGGTTAGGCCAAAGGTTTGGGGACTTTACGTTCAGTGCTTAGAAATCAATACATATGTGTACACAAAATATCCCCGGAGAGAAGATACAACCCGGATAGTTAGTTGTCCATGTATCATTGTTTCAAAAAGAGAGACCATTTTATGGGGGACTGAGACTTATATGGTCCTACAAAAAGATGGACCAGTGAGACAGAGATATTTTAATAGGGACCGAATAATTAAGAGACACATTCAGTCCTGCATATACTGTGGACCAAGGAGATATACAATTTGACCAAGTTTGGAGAAGATTGGATAACAATTACCCAAGTTAGAGTGCGGACATTATTAATTTCGCAATTTTTTACTATTCCAAGGGCCATAACTCTGGAACTAGTGGGGCGATGGGGCCGATTATTGAACTTGTCAGAGACATTGTGCCCATATACTATTTGATCACGTTTGAAAAAGATCCGATAACAATTAGCTAGTTAAGAGTGCGGACATTGTTTTTGCACGGACGGACGGACAGGGGTAACACTATATGCGCCTTCACCATTCTTCAAATGGCGGGGGCATAAAAACTGAATAACGATCACGTGGTTTTAAATTCAATTTTTTTTTCTGCACAAAGACTTTTGTATTGGAAATCAAACATCAAAGATGATCAAGACTATTACAGCGATACAGGCCCTCTTGTTTTCTTCGGCTGTCCAAGGATTCTGACATCAATAGTTACTGGTGATATCATTTAGGTATTTTGGTCACAAGGTGTTGGGGCAATAATAATAGACTAGACTGACAATAGTTATCTATGAATATGATATTTATTGTGTACATGTAGGTTATATCTAGTGTTCAGAAGTTGGAAATTGTTAGTCTAGAATAAGTCTACATCAAAACGTATTCATGCTTATGTGTTAAAGGAACCGTCAGGCGAACTGAAACAGTTATGGGTGTATCCAAATATAAGTAAAATCATCATAATTCAAGTTTAAAGAAGTATTTGACTGCAGAAGCAAACCCGGTAATCTATCTATTCATTCTAATTATTTTCATATTGAAGAATGCTAAAACAGGTGATGGCAGTAACTTTTATAAGTTCAACCTTATTTATTATCTAATGTTTCATGGATGCAAAACGTCCAATATAAACACATAAAAGGTTATATGGCGCCCAAGTTATTTAATTTGTGAAAATATCAGTAGAATTTAGATCTAATCAGAGTCTTATTAATAATGTTCGGCTCAAATTTCATCAACAAAAGACATTCAAAAATATTGTTTTCACTAATTCATTTGATTAACCAAATAACTAAGTATTGTTAACTGAAAAAATATAACAATAATGATTAAAATAAGATTAGTATACTAAAAACAATCAAGGTCAGCAAAGTCGGTAAAGTTCATAAAAGGTCAGCTTTTTCTACTTCAAAACAAACCACTAAATAAAAAACAAGGAATGTCACTGTATAAGTGACAAATGCCCCCGAAGTGGTTTTGACATTTGACCTCTAAGTGTGACCTTGACCTTGGAGCCACGGACCTGGATTTTGTGCGTGACATGTCGTCTTGTTGCGGTGAGCACTTGTCCCTAGTTATTTTAAAATCCGTCCAGGAATGCCAGAGTTATTGACTGGACACGATTGTATGGACTGACGGTCTGACTGACAGACGGTTGGTGCGACTACTATATGCCACCCTTCGGGGGCAAATAAACAAACTAAAAAATGCTGATTTTGCTATATATATTCAAATGTGTTATTTTACTTAGTTATACTCAAAAAAAGTGTGTTATTCTCCATTTACATTGAGATAAAGACTTGGAGGTTTAAACTAATCCACATACATACACACACAAGCTCACCATAAACACAGTCAATTTCTGCAATAGTTGTTTATACAAGAATACTGGTGTAATTTGTTCTTTCCACCTCCGTGCCTTGAGCCATCGACGGAAATCCGGTTTCTAGACAAAGCTGGACTGGCGTAAGAATACCCCTTCTTGTATAAACATCCACCACAAAATGAAGTTATGAAACAATGTAACCAAAGTTTTAATCAATCGGGGCGAGTACATAAGCTCTCTTATTTTTCAAATAGTCGAGCTAAAAACTAAAAAGATATTAAAACACATATATACTGTTATCAGTTCTGGATCATTTTAAAGACACACAAGAGAGACCCGTATAACAAAAAGAACAGTCTCGAACAGTCTCGCAATATGCCTATAAATGATACAATGAACAGAATGTCTTATAAACACAGTCATATAACTAAATTGAGTACAGAAGTAAAAAACTAAAAAAAAAGATTAAAACACACTATGTTATCAGTTCTGGATCATTTTAATTGAATTGAATTGAATTGGGGTTTTAAGGCGCACCAACACATGAAAAGGTTATATGGCGCCTAAAAGGCATGAACATGCCAGGCTCATCTTCCATGTACATCGAGATAAAATATGGAAAATGGGCCAGAACCTTCTCACCTCACCCAGAACTGCAGAGTTGCTGCAAATTCTATCGTAGAAACTCCATTTACGCTGGAGCCAAGTTATTGTTTTTCTGCCACTGCTCTTTTGATGCGAGCGAGATAGCACCTGAAACAATGCAGGGATCATGATGAAGACCTTTAATGAACATGAACAAAAAATGATAAAATGAACATTAATTTGGGGGGATTCTACCCCTCTGCCTATCCCTCCAAAGGGATCTGCAGTGGCACTATTCCTTGCCCCATGACCAAACGGGGCCCCTGAGAACCACATTTTAAAGACACACAAGAGAGACCTGTAATACAAAAAGAACAGTCTCGCAACATGCCTATAAATGATACAATGAAACTCAGTCCTATGACTAAATTGACTACAGAAGCTAAAAACTAGAAATACTTGAAACCTAACGAACACAAGAATACTTAAAGGAACACATGGCAATCTTGAAATCTTTATCAAGCATTAAAATTAGCCTCTCGAATTATCAATCCAGTATCATTTTGACTTCAAATCTGCTTGCATATATTTAAATACAATTTTTAGTTTTCAACGTCATTTTTCTACCATAAGTTTCAATATATAATGAACAGTTAGTTATTTGCAAAAACAATTTTCTTTGTACTATTTTTATAATTATTATTAATGACTGAACAAATGCAATTTATGCAGAAAAACTAATGGGTCTCCATGAGTTTTTAAAAAATCAAGATTTGCAATCCCAATATCTTAAAATACACAACAGTCAAGCTGAAAATGATAATCATCAAAACTGTTTTAAAATATCACGGTTGCCATGTGTTCCCTTTAAAATTAATCTTATTTTTTTAGGACAGCACCCCCAGCCTTTAACAATTGCTTAGTTTTTGTTTGCCTTTGCTGGTATAGAGCCCATGCTCTAAACTTAATAGCTTTCCATTCCCTGTTTCTTAATTCTGGGCATTTTTCCAGCATGCAGTCGACTTCTGGTTTTGTAGGGGGCTTGCGGGTCTCGTTTATTATTGGTAGAAGATTTCTTTTCAAGTCCTGAATCTCACCATTTGTCCATGATGTGCGTTTCCTGGGATCTAAAACAAAGCAAATTTGTGTTACTTAAAATGCTAATTGAAGATGTCACATATGCCCTTTTGTTGCTTAATCCAACCAAATGGCCCTGAATCGATCACCTGAGAATATTCTTAAAGACGAAGAAATGTTACCAGGGATGGGGACAAAGCCGGTCCAATGCTGGTTAAAAAATCAGTCAGTTCATTCCCAGTAATTGTATTTATAGGTATAGGTTGGGATCTCAATAGTTTCCAAGTTATGACCCAGGGGCTATATCTCAAGGGTTGGCAGACCCATTGGCCGATGATGATAAGATAGTAGCTGTCTGTCCAAGCCAAGTAAGTGAATATATGGTTATATAGTGTAGATCTCAATGGTTCCCCAGTTATGACTATTGTGTTAATCTATGACCCCCAGGGCAATGTCAGAGTATACTCCAAGGTCACCATTTGAACAATCTTGGTAAATGACCATAAGCTTAAGCTACATGCAATCTACTACAGCTTTTAACCATGTGGTGTCAAAAGAATTTTTTTTAAGTTTTCTAGGATCATCCATGTGAAGTTTAGTTTCAGAGAAGCAGCCTTTTAAAGCAAACGTTTATGATGGACAAACAATAAAAACAGTAAAGATCAGTTGAATAAGTGCTGAACCAACTTAAATGATTAAATAATATTTGTTCTCTTCAAAACCAGTTATTTGAAGTATGTCTCATAACTATATATAACTAACTATATATAGATATATACAAAATTATAAGAAATAATTTTTATTCATGCACCTTTTTTTTTACACCCTTTTGATATCCAATCAGCTTCACGCTCATCTTCACACTCATCATCGTCTGTTGCCACTGTGGAATAATCTGTTGAAAAATGGAAAGGTAGGTCATATTAGCCATAGCAGTCACATTATCGAATCATTTTCTTGTCCGTCAGTTTTAATATCATGTTGTAGTATTACACATTCTTATCTTGTAAAGAAGATCTACATTAAGTAAACATTACCAAAGGAACTGCTGTTCTACCCAGTATACAACTAGGATACATGTTTGGTTACTACATGCACGAATAAACATAAGAACTTAAAAGGGAATGTAGCGACACAGGCAAACAAGCTTTATTATTGAGCGTTCACTATTGAGCGTTCTGAAAAACTTGGACAAATGGGAAAGAATTATCAAAACCGGATGATAAACAAAAAAGATATTACCATTTAAGTTGTTCTATAACGGTTATGGGAGCCGCCATTTTGAGAACTATGAAGTCATAGTTCCATAATACCATATATGGAATATTGATAAATAGTATTTAAAACGAAGAAAATCGATGCAAATGAATGCTATTTTAAAAGCATTATTGCCATTCAGTATTACATATTTTTCATACAGTTGCTGTCAATTTTCCCGTAGAAATCAGTAAATTTTCATATTTATAAATATTCCATATATGGTGATTTAGAACCGCCATGTCATAGCTCTCAAAATGGCCGCGTCCATATCTGTTTCAACAGAAACTTCAACTGATCATATCTTCTTTGTTTATCAACCGATTCTGATAATTCTTTCACCTTTGTTCAAGTTTTTCAGAACTCTCAATACTAAATATGTTTGGCTGTGTAGCTACATTCCCTTTAATGTTAATTGACACCTTCATAGCCCAAAAATTCGCACTGGAAAAGTAACACATGCTCCACCCCGCTCCTTCGCCCCTTTTATTTGAAAGGTAAGACAAAATTGAACATATATAGAAAATAGTTATTGTCTATTGGGATTCTTAACAATATTTTTTATTTATAATAAATTTTCTTACCTGGCATGTATTCCTGTCCAGAATCTTCACCAGAATCCTGGTTTTCTGATTCATAGTTTATGCGTTTTCTCTTCCTTTTTGATAGAGTATCTGTAAAACAGTATTACAGATTGTATTGGTTCAAACTGTCATTGCCATTTTAAGGTAAATGGTATAATATGCTGAAATGTATCTTGCTTGGAGAGAACCCAGTACCATTTCTTAATGTATCATGTAACAGAAACTGCTATAACAAATTAAGGGTCGCAGCTCTTTAACGTCTAGTTTTGTGTTGAAAAAATATTTTAAAGTCTATTATTAAAAATCTTTTAGTGTAGTTTATTTATTTTACATCAATTGTAACAAAAGCTCTCTGTACTTATTTTTATCACTCTCGATGTCTTGCTGGGTAGAACCAGTACTAAACAAATGCAGATAAAGTGTCTTGCTCAGGGACACAACGCATATGGTAATGACGGGGATCGAACCAACAATTATTTGTCAATGGGTCTGATGTTTTACACTAAGCCAGAGTGCTTCACGAATCTTTTAAAATATCATATTGTTTGAAAAAAAATAATTAAGTAGCCATACCGGATACATCGTATTAACAAAAATGTCTGATCTAACAGGGCACTACCAAAGCAACATTCAAGTGTTTAGTGTCTTTTTTTGTGCGTTCATTGGGGTATGAACTGTAAGTTGTCGAAGCACATAGCGCATAATGCCTGAAGGGCAAATTTACTATGTAGTCAGTTTACCATTCACAATGCCTACATCTACTGGTACGTGGCCAGGTTCTTTGGTGGTCTCAGTCTCATCTTCTGTATCCTCTCCAAAAAGGTCTACAAAATATATACTTCAAGTGATGTGAAATGTTAAATATTAAATAAATGTTACTATAGCTCTTATTAATGTTTTATGGCCTTTGATTGGAAAATGATAATTATTCTATTCTATTCCAAGTTGACCCAAAACCCAAACTTTTTACTAATTTACATAAAAACAAACTTTCTTGCAAGTTTACCATTTACTCAATTAGATAAAAGATTTAACAAACAATTCACAAACAATGCTTTGCAAGTGCTGCATATTCAAATCATCTCAGCAATTATCACCAATTGTTTTCCTCACAGTCAACTTCCATGTGACTCGCAATTGATCGAACTTACCTTTGGCAATCAACTGAACTTTCGAATAAACAAGTGTAAAATACAGTCACAATGTATGTTAGGGACTAAAAACATAGTTCGAGTAAGTGAATAGTTCAACTTGGCAAAATTTGACTTAAAAGCAGTCAAATTACATAAACATAGAAGGAATCAAATTGGGACCGTGACTAAAATTTGACGTAAACGGAATTTTGAATTAAGCGAGTTTGAGTTACTGTCAGAGTGTGGACTGTATACACATGTGGTTGAACAGATCAACAAGAGGTCTGACACATTTCAGGTCATATTGAGACGTTTGGGAGGAAACGAATAGACAAGAATCCAGGATTTCACTACTCTTGTTATTGATTTTATTCCTCTAATACTCTTACTTGCTGAGCTTGTACAGGACCATCTAGTACAGTTCTGATTGACAAAACAAGCCAAAATAATTTTAAAGGTATCATTACATGTTAGTAACATTTTTTTGTGTGACATCAAAAGTTGTGTGAACACTCAAAAGTATATACATAATCGAATATTAAAGAATTGCATGAATATTGCATGAATAATTACCTTCAAATTGGATGTCGTCTAGTGTCTTTCCAGCAAACTTGTGTGCATTCCCTGCCTCAACCACTAGTAGCAATTTGCTAATTTTTGACAATTCTGTTACGTCTTCTTGGCGTCTGTAGAATTGCCTATGCACATTCAATTCATGGCCCATGTGCCGTGCAACCTCTTGAAGGTCTCCATCGGACAAGGTTAGTACCTAGACATGAACAGAAAGTAAATCAAATATGTTAGATGATGTGCAACTAATATTTTCATATAAGATCATGGTGACCTTGACCTTTAAACTACTATTAAAAACAATAGGGATTCTCCTCTCACCATGGGCAATGTACCTATGAAGTCTCATGAGTGTAGGTGTAATGGTTTGAAAGTTATCGTCCAGATATGCAATTGTTTACGGATGGACAGACAGACGGACAACCTCATACCACAATACAGACGCACAACCCCAAACTATTTAGAAAAGATAGAATTACAAATGGCGGTGGATCAATTATTTATGACAGAGAAGATATACCACGTGTTCAAAGATTGGACCTTGAAAATAGTTCAGTTGAATCTACATGGCTTGAGATCCAACAACCTAAAACTAAACATTTTCGGGTGTATCGGGTGTACCCCAAGGATCTGTTTTATGTCTCTTATTATTTTTAATCTACATCAATGACCTGCCATTATCTATGGAAAACACAGTCACGGATATTTTTGCAGACGATACAACGCTTTCAACTTCAAATTCATCTCTTGTCGACACTGCAAATTCACTCAATAATGACCTTATCAACGTCAACGCCTGGTGCGATACTAATCGCATGTCTATCAATGCATCAAAAACAAAAATAGTGTATCTCTCATCTAAGAACAAAATACATCATATTTATGATAATGCCCCTTCTATTCAGTTCAAAGATGAAACTATTAATTGTAGTTAGGAAGAAAAAATACTCGGTGTTACAATTGACAAAACCCTCTCTTGGAATACCCAAATTGATAAAGTTCTGTAAAAATCTCATCGACGTCAAAATGCGAAAGTCTCCGAAATTTAATATTCCACTAGTACCTCTGTCCTTTGTTGAAAGTCAACTTAAATCTCTACTACCAAGTCTACCGGTTCCGACGAAATGAGTGCCAGATTTTTGAAAATGTCTGCTACAATCTCTCCCAGAGGTTGTTTTGTTCACGACAATCTGGCTTTAGGGCAATTCACTCGTGTCAAACTGCCCTTCTACACATATTAGATGACTGGACTGCAGCCATTGACAACAATGAAATTGTTGGTACTATATTCCTTGATCTATCAAAGGCGTTTGATTAAGTTGATCATACTTTATTGACAAAACCCTCTCATTGAACACCCAAATTGATAAAGTTCTGTAAAAATGTAATTCGTTGTTATACATGTTATCTCGCATAAATATTTACCTTTCTATACCTATGCGCAAATTATTTTTCAATTCTTATATTTTACCCCATCTTGATTACTGTTGTGTGATATGGGGAAATTGTAATACTTCTCTCGAAGATAAACTTGTAAGGTTCCAAAAACGAGCTGCACGACTTATCCAAGATAAAGATTTCGAAACTCCTTCCGTTGAACTTTTTAGCGAACTCAGTCGGATGACATTTCCCGAAAGAGTTATATGTCAAAAAGCAATCATTATGTTTAAAACAGTTAATGATCAGACCCCTGCTTATCTTAAAGACGCATTTACTCTAACTTCAAATGTCCATATGCGGAATTTAAGATCATCATCAAATCTATAACTATATTCCCCCAGACCCAATAGTGAGTTATTCAGAAAGTCATTTGCTTATTCAGGCTCTAAAGTGTGGAACTCTCTTACTCGCCATATACAAAATGCCCAATCTGTAAATCAATTAAAAACACTGTATTTACAGTGGATTCACCATCCGATATATTAGTAAATGACTAAGTCTTGCAGTTCTGTTTAAACATATTTCCATTTACTGAATATACCACTTTAAATGCATTTTACTTGTAAATATTGTATATATTGTATTGTTGAGGGTCTCATGGTAGATTGACTAGTTTCAAATGAGTTCTCTCGTTAAATAAAGTCTTTATTATTATTATTATTATTATTATTATTATTATTTCTTTATATAAACAATGTATTGAAATACCGTTTGATGTACTAATTTGATAACATATAAGACAAATGTATTTGAAAAAATCGTACAATAATGATCCGTAAACCTATACAACGCTCAGTTCTAGTAGCAAGCTAAGCCTAGAGAAAATCTCAGCAGGTACCTGTATTGGTAACCTGATCCTGCCGATTATTATACTTTTGGTGAAGCTTGTCATTCCAATTAAATGGGTAATTATGACCTCCCAGATAAGAATTTTGGGAACTTAGACGTTTGTAGGACTGTATAGTGAGGATTTTACTGGCGAGATATTAGCGTGAAGCGTACTCATCGCCCTGGGGAGCATGAATACGCAACGCACAAGACAATACGCATTACGCATGGCACAATGCATATACATGGAATCATCTCCTTGTTTTCAATGATGATTTTCAATATCCAGGGACGTAACCATGATTGAGTTGGCACCCACAGACTATCCAGGGACGTACCATGCTTGTATAGACAAAGCACCCACCCGCAGTATATCCAGGGACGTAATAACCATGCTTGAATAGGCACTCACAGACTATCCAGGGGTGTACCATGTTTGCATAGACAAAGCACCCACCCGCAGTATATCCAGGGACGTAACCATGCTTGAATAGGCACCCACAGACTATCCAGGGACGTACCATGCTTGTATAGACAAAGCACTCACCCGCAGTATATCCAGGGACGTAACCATGCTTGTTAAGACAAAGCACCAATCCACAGAATATCCAGGGACGTAACCATGCTTGTATAGACAAAGCACCAATCTACAGAATATCCAGGGACGTAACCATGCTTGTATAGACAAAGCACCAATCCACAGAATAACCAGGGACGTAACCATGCTTGTATAGACAAAGCATCAATCCACAGAATATCCAGGGACGTAACCATGCTTGAAAAGGCACCCACAGACTAGCCAGGGACGTACCATGCTTGTATAGACAAAGCACCCATGACACCCCACAGTATATCCAGGGACGTAACCATGCTTGAATAGGCAGGCACTCACCCACAGTATATCAAGGTCGTTTCCATGCTTGTATATGCTGGCCCTAATCCACCTTATATGCAGGTAGTTTGCCCTTACTATACAAGCAATGTTACGACAATTGATTTACTATGAGTTGGTGCCTGTCTATACAAGCATGGTTACTTCCCTGGATATACTGCGGGTGGGTGCCCTGTCTATTCAAGCATGGTTACGTCCCTGGATATACTGCGGGAGTGTGCCCTATCTATACACAAGCATGCATGGCTACGACCCTGGATATACTGTGGGAGTGTGCCCTATCTATACACAAGCATAGCTACGACCCTGGATATACTGTGGGAGTGTGCCCTATCTATACACAAGCATGGCTACGACCCTGGATATACTATGGGAGTGTGCCCTATCTATACACAAGCATAGCTACGACCCTGGATATACTGTGGGAGTGTGCCCTATATATACACAAACATGCATGGCTACGACCCTGGGTGTGTGTCTGCTTATAAAACATGATCCACATTTTTTCAGCTTCTGTGTGCTTTGGCATGTTACATGTATATATAATTGCTGCAATAAGCATGATAAGGACGAAGCAGTAGATCTACATGTTACATTATTTGATTTGTGATTGATACTAGTTATAACGATTGTGTCACCAAAAATAGTCGACAATGCGTTTTGCATATGCGTAAACCTGTAGGGCTTATGCTTTTTGCATTCAAGGTATTGTTTCAATTTTAAGAAACAAATAATTAGCCGAAATATGTTCATCGTCATTTTATACAGCAAGACTTATGAAAGCCATGTCCGCTTCATCGATGGATGGCCTTTCAATGTGTGATACAGTAGAAGCAGTTTCACTTGTAAATTGCCTTGGGATTGTTCTATCTGTTCTGAAGTTAATGCTACACATATGATGGTAAACGTGCACGCATTTAATGCAGGAAAACACGACATCATTGCACGCATCTGTTTTTGTGTGTATACTTCAATAACTTAACTAAAGACACACTAATAAGGAATGGTCAACTACAAAATAGAACGTGAATGATATGTTGCTTTGTTTGTTTGAAAACTGTTTTACGCCACTTTCAGCAAATGTAAGGTCGATTTGTGTGTGATGCAGGCATACCACACATTTGTTCCTGGGTAGAACCAGTACTGTATACCTCCCACCATCCGTAAGAATCGTAACTTTCTCACAAGTCGAGCTCCCAGTGGAATTCAAACCGGCATCGATGAGAAGCGAGATGGTTTCAAACACAGCATCTTTATTATCCCGACGACGAAGGCAATTTGAAGGTGGAGGACCACGATAGCGACAATAGTGATTGTAAGAAATAAGATAGGTGTATGTATATATGTATGTATATGTATATGCATATGCAGACATGCGTATTTGTGTGTGCGTGCGTGCGTGTGTGTATACATATATACAACACAAACCAGCAGTTATAACGGTAACAAGAGAACTTATTTATGGAATTGATATCCCCCGCATTTTCTGAGACTTTATTTTGGAGTAATGTGATAAATAGAATCTCTCATTCGTGCCTATTTAATATTGAATTTATTCAGAAAACTCGATGGATAAAAGTGATGTAATGCTCGGCACAGCCTCGCATCATATCATTTTATCCAACTTTTTAATACACATTTAATATTGAATGTGTTAAACTCGTTGGATAAACTTGATATGATGCGAGGTTGTGCCTGAATTTATCCAACAAGTTTAATGAATTTAATAATTTAGTATTAAACAGGCACACGTAAGATATTCTTGCACAACGAGATGTATATTAACTAAACATCACTAACGGGAATCGCTGTACTACCCAATATACAACTATGATGCAAATGTGGTACGTTGACCAACTGCATGTAGTTTATGAGAAACAAAGCTAAACGCAAAAAAAGATTGTGTGCGTGCGTGTGTGTGATAGAGAGAGTATTAGTGAGGATTAATTCCATGCATCAAATATATATCGTTTAACGATTGTTCATTGAACGATGTATAAAACAGCATACTCTGTTATTTGTTAACATTGTTAACATTTGAACACTTGTGAAAGGACTAATATACTTGTATAATGGTCAAAATGGAAGAGAACGATACCAGGGTTTATGTTTTATTAGAACTTAATACTAATACATATGAGACTGTAATAATACATTTTTTTAAGGTAGTGCCGTGGTGTACTGGTTAGCATTGCGGCTTAGTAACCCAGGGATCGCGCGTTAAATCCCAGCCCGGACCGAATTTGGGTTAATTATCGAAATATTTCAAAAGTATTTCCTACCTTACCAGTCCTTCGGATGAGACTTTAAACCGAGGTCTGCTCTGTAAAATGCTTAGTGCAACAAAGCGAGTATAAATAAATGCTTATACGCACGCAGTTTCTTTTTCTGTTGTAGTTCCAAATGTAGACGACCAAAGAACGGTACACGTAGCGAGTAAGTAGAACGTAGAGGAGAGGGGCGACTCTTGTATTTATGAAAATTTGTAAAATATGATGAAAAATATAACTAACTTCTTTATACCATTAATCTAGACTATATCTGAATTGATATACAACACGTTCATTTGGTTAGCATGGTCACTAATAGTTATCCATAGCTCACGCTAAATACAGTCAACTGTTCGAATACAAGCACAAATAAGTATAAAAGTCTAACAGGAATTACAGCTTTCACAGAAAACAGTAAACCCAAAAACATGCAGTGCGGTGCGTGCGTGCGTGCGGGTGTATATGTGGGTGTGTGGGTGCGTGCGTGTTTGTGTGTGGCGGGAGAGTGGGTGTGTGTGCATGTGTGTGTGTGTGTGTTCGTGCGTGCGTGCGTGTTTCAGCTCTTGTGAAAGGACACATATATCTTTGTAATTATCAAAATGGAGGAGAACGATATTAGAACATAATAGAAATTCATATACGAGTGTAATACTACAGTTTCTTTTTCTGTTGTAGTGCAAACTATGCATGAAGAGTGGTTGGAGGAGAACATATATATATGAAAACGTTGAGTAGTTGTATCCCCTACACAGGAAAGATGTTGAGATATGCAAAAGTAAATCATGAAACTGAAAGTAAATCATGACGTACATTTTATGACGTCAAACTTAAACTTGATTTCCCCGATAATGTCATCGCTGTCATTAAGCCCGGTTTTGCAGGAGAACGGCTAATATGTATATACTAGTAGTTACAATAGTTCTGTGTTGAACCCTCAATCAGTATGTTTCAACGAAGGAGTTTTAAGTAATATTTAAAGCATATTTTTTCGAGTATATATGTTTTATACTGCTTCTCGAGGCCGCAGGCCCGAGAGTGCAGTATAAATCGCATATGCTATACATGTTTTGAACCATATCCATTTATCCAATTACGCGCGTGTAAAATTGGGTAGACCATGGTATAACGACCGAAACTGTCATTTATAGCACAGCTGAAATATAGGCATTTATAGCACGGTTTAGGCTCAGATATTCAGGTTTATGAAAATTATATCATAAGCAAGAACAAAGGAAAACCATTGGAGCTATGGTACACGTATAGAATAGAGCATGAGTTTTGCACGTGTACGGGGAGATAATGCACGAGAGTTAGCGAGAGCATTATCGTCCGTACACGTGCAAGACTCATGCTCTATTGTATTTGTACCACAATAACTAACATATGCTGTGTATATCCTCGGGTATTACACGATGCATAGTGTGTATTTAGGATATTGTGGTACACATATTTTTTAATGCATGTTGCTACTGGTTTTGATTCCACATCTCATGTGAAAAGATATGAAATTTAAAATGAAAATAAATAAATTGTGAAACCAAAATCATGAAGGCCCATTGGATGTAAACTCTATAAATAAAACTTATTCTAATAGATAAAACTACTGAAGTCTGGTACATTTTCATTCTCAATAGGCAACTCACAGATGGTCAGCCAATTATATGGCTATCAATTACTCCTTGTAATCAACAAGCTAGAGCTAATATACCCCATGCTGTGCTCACGCAGTGTGCACTGGCCAGCAAAAATGACCACTCTATGTTAGTTAGTCTGTATGTGTACTCGATGTCTATACATGCAGTAAATGATGTTTTGCATTAAATTTCGTCGCTTAAAAATACCCGATTTCGACAGGAGCTGATGAACATGAAGTTACAAATAAAGGCACGCCTACAAAGAAGAATTCAATTAATATAGACTGTATCTTTAATGCTCTTTTTCCAGCAAGCATCCGGTGTATTTATTATTGCACAAAAACACACTGGATTGGCCGACGATTTTCGTTGGGAAATTTCATGCTTGTAAACGGTATTAAACGGCATTGTTTCTATATTCTACTGCACAGGTTATATTTGGAATCAAACAGTATTAACAATCTCACCTGCCACATTAACATATCCAAGTTCATCCTACATTTCAACACAGTAGTCTAATATTATCAGTATCGCCCCCTTCGAAAATATCTGTGTTAAATATATATATTATAATGTAAAATGTCATTGTAAAGCATTAAACCCGATAGAGGTTATAAAGGTTAGAATGTTGACAATCTGTTAAAAACTCAAATCTGATTAGAATTCTGGAAAACTTACTTTATCATGCAAATAAACACGTCTGCTCGTAAACATCAACAAGGATATAGAGGGTTTAATACCTTCTAGGAAACATTTCTTCAGTTGTATACTAACACCGGAACAAAGGTCAAAGCTAAAAATAACTACAAATTTATTTATTTTGAATTTCCGGCCAGTTTGAAATTTTTCTAGGATCAACTAGACATCAAAAGCAACATTCCTGTGAAGTTTCATGAACATCCGTCAAGTAGTTTCAGAGGAGTAGTCGCTACAAGTTTTTACTATATAACTCTTATGTAAACAAAGATGGCCACTGGCAGCCATGTTTAAGGTCGAATCCAAATAATGTTTGACTCAGAGCAACATCATGTCATGCTGATCATTTTAGAAAAAGTCCCATATCAATATCACTTATAGTTTTCAAGAAGTAGTCGCTTCAAACTTATTTTTTAAAAATCTATTTTAAGCTGTGGTGGTCATCTTTAATTTTCGGCCGATCTGAAATTTTGCTAGGATCAATTTCACATCAAGAGCAACATTCCTGTAAAGTTTCATGAAAATCCGCCAAGTAGTTTCAGAGGAGTAGTCGCTACAAGTTTTTACTATAACTCTATGTAAACAAAGATGGCCGCTGGCAGCCATGTTTAAAGTCGAATCAAATAATTTTTGACAACGATCAACATCATGTCATGCTGATAATTTTAGAAAAAGTCCCATGTCAATATCACTTATAGATTTCAAAAAGTAGTCGCTACAAACTTGTATTTTAAAAATCTATTTTTAGCTCTGGTGGCCATCTTGGATTTCACATCAACATGAACTTTTGCTAGGATCCACTAGACTTCACGGGCAACATTTCTGTAAAGTTTCATGACTATCCATCCAGTAGTTTCAGAGGAGTAGTCGCTACAAATAAAACTTTACAGACAGCCGGACGCCGGACGCCGCACCACGGCATAAGCTCTGCTGATCTCTGATCAGTCAAGCTAAAAATGAAATAAAAAATAAAAATACATTAAAAAATAATAATAATAATAAATAAATAAAAAAAATTATTAAAAAAAAAGAATGTTTCTTGTGAGAAAAAAAATAACAAAAAACACTATAATAATCAACACTTTCTGACTTACTGGTCAAGCTCTCATTGGGATTCAAACCTATAGCAGTACAGGGGTTAACGACGCTGCATTGTAAACCTCTTCGAATCCCACTGGGAGCTTGACTTGTGATAAGTCTAGGTGTACAGTACTGGTTCTATCCAGGAATAAGTGGGTGGTCTGCATCTACTGTGAAAAAATTGACCGTCATATATAGCCTTATAATATGCTAAAAATGATGTAACACAACCAATCAATTAAAAAATATTAAAACCCATAAATTATAGATGGGAACTGGTATCTCTCATGGCTTGGTAATTGACATATGACCAATCACAAATGAGAATATGCATGTCGTCTTCAATTCTACCAATGTTGTCTCCTGGCACAGAGGGGGAGTGGTGGGGAGGATATTTGATATTGAGTATATTGGTCGACTCTGGGGAATTATACATACATTTTGCTCCTAGGGACGGGAATTAGACAGTCAATTGGATTTGATTACATCGAATTATCCATGCTTAATCCAAATCTTTTTCCAAACAACTTTTACTCCCACCAGGATTCGAACCTGGGTCTTCCACCAAATTGGTAGATGTGTTCACCAATTACACCATAGAAGTTTTATATGTTCGTACTGAGAGCATGGACTAACATACAGTCAAAGCCTTGGAATCATCTAGTAGTTCATGTATAGCGACTTTAGGAAAAGATGCAGAACAAAAAAATAAGACCTGGTATGCAGTCAGAGAAAATGGAATCTTTCATACAAGCCATCTATAAAACATAGCAAACCAGAGATATATATATCCATGAGCAATATTAAATGAACTAGAAATGTGTCCATAGGACACGGATGACCCCGGTATAAGATACTAGAACTACGAATTCGCCAAAAAAAAGGTAAGGTACAAGTGGGAGAAGCAGTGGTGAATGGATAAAATGATAGATATATGTGTTCAAAGTCAGTATATGCAACAATATATTTGTAGATGAAAAGTATTTACACATATAAGATAACTCACTGTCCCATCATATTTCAGAGCTAGCCGTCACCATCACATTTGAGAAGACTGTCACTGGCATATCACATCAGATATATGATAACTCACTGGCCCATCATTTTAATTAGTAAATATTCGATAAGGTTTGGTGTGTGATGTTTGCGTAAATAGGAATTTCATATTTAAATAAAAGCATGTCAGAAGTATAACTATTTCAATTTTATTTGAAGTAGTACTTAAAGGGAATGTAGCGCCACAGCCAAACAAGCTTTATTACTGAGAGTTCTGAAAAACATGCAGTGATTTTCTTCGTTTTAAATGATATTTATCAATATTCCATATATGGTAATATGGAACTATGACGTCATAGTTCTAAAAATGGCGGCTCCCGCACTTGCGCAGTAGTTTGTAGTACGATTTTTAATTATTCACCAAACGGAAAAATACGACGGCTTTGATTGGTTTACTTAAATGAAATGCGCACATGATCCCCACATGATCTAATCACGTGATCGCCTAACGAGCAAACATAGCGGTTATATTCACATCTCGACTCAGGCAAACCGATAATAATCGAAAATTAGGCTATTGCCCTGATTAGATAAGAGTCGGGTTGTTATTTAATGGTAATGGGATTAAATAAGGTACTTGTGAAACACGCGCTGATTGTGTTTTTAGAGGGTTTGTTAATTATGAGGTTAATCACATTTGCCCAAATTGACGGCGACTCAAATTTCGCCCCACATGGAAAGAAAAGCGAAGTCGGCCAAATCATAGGGACTTCGCCTAATCGAGTGACCCCGGCCCTATATTAGGAATGCGTATTTTACGGCCGTAATTTCTATAATAGGGCTCGAAAAATTTACTAGTCCAACGGACTAGCCAACTTTCACGTTTAGGTAGTCCTCCTGATAACAGGTGGGCACAGGACTAGCGGACTAGCGTTAGTGTCGACCCCTGCTTCAAAGACTCTCGCAGTGTTTGCGACGACCTTCATCAGCCTTATTTCCAGCATTTTTAATTTAAGTAAAAGCGAACACGGTCGCCGCCATGTTTTCATTTATGGTTCGATATAATCCAATAACGGAATCAGTGTCGTCAATCAACATGTTTCGTACTAACCGTATTTCATATTCATTATTGATCGTACCCAAGAAAATATGTTCTCAATCCGAAAAAAATATAAATTAGGGTCGGCGGTAAAAAAAATAGGGTCAGTCGGGTTACCTGACCCAAACCTATTTTTAGGCCCTATACAGGCCCCATAATTTGGCCTGGTGGTGTTGATTGTTCAACTGTTGGGATGTTTCCTATTCAACGTATTGTCAAAGGTCAAGACCGTTGGTTCTGCTACTTGTTAATATTTCGACATGTCCAGCAATTACAAGCTAGTTATGATTTTTGGTTAGCAATAAGTATAGTTGTGGAAAAGAATGCATTATTGATGCATGTAGTTAGATTTTTGTAATTTAAAGAGTAAAAACACTATTTCTGTATTATTAGTATCTATGAGTATGTAGTTTCATAGATAATTATTATTAGTTAATTTTGATATTATTATTAGTTTGTTCGTTTTGATAGTTACTGACACTGTTAGTTGTTGTTAGCTGTGCTATTATTAGGTTGATTAATTTTTCAATAGTCTAGTTAATTTTTAGTTTTAGAATTAGCTAGTTTTTACTTTTTAATTACTAAGTGTCCATAATTTCATATATAGGTCAGAATGCAGAATTCAACATGTGCAGACTTTTGTTTCTAATAGAAGTCATTCATTGTGCAGTTTCATTGTTCGAACATCTAATCAAATAGCAGTGAGTAGAGGTTTTGATCAGTTCTGGGTAATTGTTCCACATTAAATCAGTGTTTAAGAAATGCTACAAAAGCACCCCTACAATGCATACTGTTACATCTTATATGTGAGGTTTTTGTAGAATCATCCATTCATGTTCAATACATGATGATATAACTGTCTTCTTTGTACCCAATTAATGTCATTGAAGCTTACAAGTTCATTGAAACTAACTGTAAGTGTTGTTGTTGCCCACATGGTTCAAATTAAGGCCATTAAAGCGTGCAGGCTGAGTGCAATGATTTACCTACATGTTGCAACTGGTGATGATATAATTGTATCAAATTATTGTCATTCAAGCATTCAGGTTGGTTGAGAACTAGCTGTTGCTCACATGATGCCTTTTATTATTGTCGTTGAAGCAGGCATGTTGAGGGGTCAGTAGTGGATGTTCAGAGGTCGATGTAACTACATATGATTGTTTATCACTGTTTACAATAAATAATCATGTCTTAATCTTGCTGTAAATGCAGAAAAATTATCCTGTAAAACATTCACAACAAACAAGATGTCCGTCGGTTCACGCCTAAATTACTGGTCTCACGGAATCTCATGTGACATCTGGGGTAGCGAGATTTCGTAAAATTTTCCCATTTCAAAGAACGAGTTCTGCATGTATATCTGTGGTATATATGTCTATGCTTATGGTATCTGAGTTAAGGACACAATAAAAAAAACTTGAATATTAAACAGTGCCAAAAGTAGGTCAAGGTATTTCATATTAACTTACTTTTCATTGAAACTATAGCTGGTTTCGAACTTGTCCGAGCTTTCATTGAATTAACAATCTGGTAAAGTTTAGTAAAGATCTGATGGAAAAAGAAGGCCACATCGTCTTAATGAGGCAAAATATAGCAGCTTTAACTAAATCAAGGGCCACAACTCAGGTGTTCCTGGTAAGATCAGGCTGGTCTTCGAACTTGTCAGAGCTCCATTGACAACCTGGTACAGTTTGGCAAAGATTGGATGAAAAATGAAGTCTTTATCGTCTTAACCAGGCAAAAGTTAACGACAAGACGATGGACAACTTGCCATCCCATTAAAGATTCTGTCAGTGCAGACGAAAATTGCATTTTTAAATCAGTGATGTGTTAGTCCTGTACTATTTGAAGGGAAGTTTTGGGATTAGTGTGAAACGGGAAAAACGGGTAGGGTTGTTTTCGTTTTCTTGCAATTAACCCATCAAATGTTTATTTTTCTACATGTAAATGTATTAATGGTTTTAAAAAGACACTCCCAATACATACCATATACACGTATGGTGATTAAATATAGTTTATTCTCAAAATGAATGTGTAAAAACCAGCTTATGTATAGAGAATGTAAAAAGAAAGCATGGGTTTTGTTAAGAAAAAAAATGTGCACTATGTTTTTTTAAAATTTACATCCTATTCACATCCAATATATTTTTTACTTTTCAAAACAGCAAATAGTTTTCATATTTCAAGTATGACACTTCTGGGCATGCGGAACTCGATCTCCTGCGTGACAGTGGAAATGCGTTAGCCCCCTGACCATAAAGGCCGTGTTACACAGAAAAATGTGAATGTTACTGTGTAAAAAAAGTAGTATTATGACATACCCAACAGTATTTGCTAAATTGTTCTCCCAAAATATTTTCCAATGTTCCCTTGATCCCCAAAAATATTACCAATAATAGACAATGTTCCTTTTTCCCCCCCAAAATAAATGGCCATTTTCTCTTGTTCCCCAAAACCACTGGGAGACCCTCTTTAATGAATTATGAATCAACTGTAAAGAAAAATTGTGACATTTTTATAATGCTATGTCACATGATGAAGCATCCCTGCCAATACTATATTAATGAGACTAAGTGACAAACTGTCCCCCATATTGAT
>JAWPHD010015634.1:0-54180 GCA_037043455.1 Cyrtodaria siliqua | reverse complement strand
TCTTTACGGGTCGACATTAAGGTATAGGTTTACCACCACCAATTACATGTAAACCTCCGAGGTGTAATTCAAACAACAAGAGGTCAATGACCTTGAAGCTCTACTGATTGATTTTGATTTCAGGAAGTAGTCGCTACAGACTTGCTTTTTGAAAAAATATTTTTAGCCGTGGCGGCCATCTTGAATTTCCGGCCGACCTGAAATTTTGCTAGGATCAATTAGACATCAAGAGCAACATTCCTGTGAAGTTTCATGAAAATCCGTCAAGTAGTTTCACAGGAATAGTCGCTACAAGTTTTCATTATATAACTCTATGTAAACAAAGATGGCCGCTGACAGCCATGTTTAACGTCGAATCAAAATAATGTTTGACTCTGATAACCATCATGTTATGCTGATCATTTTACAAAAAGTCCCATATTAATATCACTTATAGTTTTCAAGACGTAGTCGCTACAAACTTCTTTTTTAAAAAATCTAATTTTAGCTGTGGCGGCCATCTTGAATTTCTGGCCGATCTGAAATTTTGCTAGGATCAATTAAACATTAAGAGCAACATTCCTGTAAAGTTTCATGAAAATCTGCCAAGTAGTTTCAAAGGATTAGTCGCTACAAGTTTTTACTATATAACTCTATGTAAACAAAGATGGCTGCTGGCAGCCATGTTTAACGTTGAATCAAAACAATTTTTGACAAGGCCCAACACCATGTCATGCTGATCATTTTACAAAAAGTCCAATATCAATATCACTTATAGTTTTCAAGTAGTAGTCGCTACAAACTTGTATTTTGAAAATCTATTTTTAGCCATGGCAGCCATCTTGAATTTCCGGGCAACCTGAAATTTTGCTAGGATCAATTAGACATCAAGAGCAACATTCCTGTGAAGTTCATGAAAATCCGTCAAGTAGTTTCAGAGGAGTAGTCGCTACAAGTTTTCATCATATAACTCTTTGTAAACAAAGATGGCCACTGGCAGCCATGTGTAACTTCGATTAAAAATAATGTTTGACTCGTATAACCAATATGTCATGCTGATCATTTTACAAAAAGTCCCATATCAATATCACTTATAGTTTTCAAGACGTAGTCGCTACAAACTTCTTTTTTAAAAATCCATTTTTAGCTGTGGCGGCCATCTTGAATTTCTGGCCGATCTGAAATTTTGCTAGGATCAATTAGACATTTAGAGCAATATTCCTGTAAAGTTTCATGAAAATCTGTCAAGTAGTTTCAAAGGAGTAGTCGCTACAAGTTTTTACTATATAACTGTATGTAAACAAAGATGGCCTCTGGCAGCCATGTTTAATGTTGAATCAAAACGATTTTTGACAAGGACCAACATCATGTCATGCTGATCATTTAGAAAAAGTCCCATATCAATATCACTTATAGTTTTCATGAAGAAGTCGCTACAAACTTGTTTTTTAAAATCCTATTTTTAGATCTGGCAGCCATCTTGGATTTCACATCAACATGAATTTTTGCTAGATCAACTAGACTTCATGGGCAACATTTCTGTAAAGTTTCATGAAAATCCATTCAGTAGTTTCAGAGGAGAAGTCGCTACAAAAAAAAGTTTACGGACAGACAGACGGACAGACGGACGACGGACGCCGCACCACAGCATAAGCTCTGCTGATCTCTGATCAGTAGAGCTAAAAATGAGCGTTTTGATGATGATGATTTCTAAGGTTTAAAGTCCCTCTACCATATGAGCCCCCGGGAAGAATCCCCCGTTGGCTCGGCATTATGTCTGGACTATTACGTGAGTGATTGTGTGTAGTGCTATGTATCTATCTACAGTCTACTTGAAGCAGATATAGTGCTGCCACACTGGAATACCACGCCGTAGTACGTGATACCCCACCCAGACACATTATTCTGACACCGGGTTGACCAGACGGTTTTTGACCAGACGTAGTACTACCCATTAGTTGCTTGTCAGGCATGGGTTACAAGTAACTACTCCATTTTTAAAGTATTTGGTATGACTCGAACCCACGACCTCCCGAATGCAAGGCAGACACTATAACCACTACACCACAATGCTTCAGTGAATGAGCGTTTTTCGTTCTAAAGTGACTTTTATAGGCAGATTTATTCAAGTATCTTTACGGGTCGACATTTAGGTATAGGTTTACCACCACCAATTACATGTAAACATCCGAGGTGTAATTCTCTTCAAATATTCAAATAAAAATGAGCGTTTTTCGTTCTAAAGTGACTTTTATACACAGCTTTATTCAAGTATCTTTACGTTTACGAGTCGAAATTTAGATATAGGTTTACCACCACCAATTACATGTAAATCTTCGAGGTGTTGTCGAATGTAGTTCCTGTAATAACCTCCTTTTTTGGTGGAAATGGGCCTTTTAAGTAGGGGAAAACTGCCCATGTCTATTCGATTGTTTGGTTGTTTGTATAAGAAGCGTATTAATAGGTTTTACTGTATGCATGACTGATGAACATTTTCGAAATTTCGAATCTATGCTTACACGCTTTGAGCAAGTATTAATGAAAAATGAAAACAGCTGTACACTTGACTTGTTAGTAAACAGACAAGAACTTTCTTACAAGCCTTGTGTCCCCACCTTTTCTGTTGATTTTTCAAGTGGAAAAATAGTTTTCTATATGAAGTTTACACTGCTGCATTATCCATACTTGAGTTAAAGTTGCAGCAAATCATTAATTTGTGACCTTTTAACATTGGTGTCTATGGGGAAAATAATTAGTGGTATTTTTCACACGAATTTACATATAACAATGATACTAATAAAAATATTAAATTAATCGAAAAATTGCAGAACTGGATGTCTATTTTTTCTTTATTAAATATTGCATACAATTAGACCTATGATAATTTCTGAGCTATTTTCATCAAAAACATAAATTCTAAAGATGTACACTTTTGTAAAAAGAAAACATTAAGGGTATGTGTGACCTGGGCTGATAATTAAACGTCATATAAAGCCCTGTTGTGGCGTTCTGCCTCTAATGGTCCTACGTAAAACATCATACAAACATTTTGTTGAAGAAACAGAAGCTGTATAATCAAATTTGTTAAAATGTGTTTGTGTGTTTGTAGTGAAAACATCATTTGCTTATCAAGATGTACAACATTTCGTATCATTCAATATCAAGTATGTAGAAACCAGAAAATGTGTCCATGTGACACGGATGCCCAGCTTCAGCGCTGTTAGTTACATAACGATGTTCAGTAAAGTGTGTTAAGTTAAGTTTTAGTAGGAACATGTTGCTGTCATTAATCGTTGTGTATGAATTTCACAGCTGTATGATCGCTGCGTTGCTGTGTGAAAAAAATCAACTAAATTAACACGATGCAAAGTAGGTCAACGTCATTCTAAATGACCTTTTGTTTGCATGATTAAAGTGCTGACATGTAAATGTTATTGTACTGAAATTTAAACGTTGAATAGCATTTGTACCTGAGTAGTGACCTTAATAAAACAAAACTACACTATAAAACTAAAAGATGTTTTCCATGTGAAATTTGGTCAAAATGTTTGATCGCATGTACTTCATTAGTACACTTTTATAGTTTAGGGGTTTGTAATCATTAATAAAGAAAAACTGTCGAAATCTGTTCAATGGTTCTGGAGAAGATTTTTTTAAATGTTCTGACTATATATGATAATGACGGCCATTTTGGATGTCGCATTGATCTAATTTGTGCAACATCGAAAGGCATTGACCTCAGTATCATCCGTGTGAAATTTGGTCAAAATTGGCCAAGTGGTTTCTGAGGACAAGATTTTCTTTTAAGTTTTGCCCTATACTCTCTGTGCAAAACATGCACAATCTCTATATACAAACTTTGTTACCTGGAGCGCAGTCACCTTTTGACTCTGGGGACTTTATTTGTACAATTTTTAGAACCTAGTGGTTGGCAATCATTAATAAAGAAAACTGTCGACATCTTTTCAGTGGTTCTTGAGAAGAAGATTGTTTAATGTTTTGACCATATATGGTAATGGCAGCAATCTTGGTGTCATATTGACCTAATGTATAAACATTTGAAAGGCATTGACCTCAGTATCATCCCTGTGAAATCTGGTCAAAATTGGCCATGCGGTTTCTGAGGAGAAGTCGTTTGAAGCAAAAGTTAACTCCGGACGACGGACGAACGACGGACGGACGGACGGACGGATGAACGACGGACAAAGAGTGATCCTAATAGCTCACCTTCGGCTCAGGTGATCTAAAAAGTTGGAAAAGAAGGCAAATGTAATTGACCAACATTGCTGTCATAAAAATGTGTGTGTGCATTTTGAAAGTTGCATGGCTTTAGGAATTTGACTAAAGGATTGAAGAAAACGTGTATATAAAACTGTAATTGAAAATTAACAGAGTGCAACAAATAGATGAAGTTCATCCATATTAACCTACTTTTTCTAGCATGTAGATGTCAGGGCCCAGTTGTATAAAGAGCTGTTAACTTAACGCTAACTTAAGCTTAACGTTAAGTTAAAATTGTTAACGCTGCGTAGCTTAACGACACGTTAATTTCATATTGTATAAAGTAGTTTAACGCTTGCGTTAAGTTACACAAACGTTAAATTTTAACAACAGATTAAAATCCTCTGTTAATTAAAATACCCATAAAGCATCTGTATTTAACTCTACTTCCTGAGTAAACAATGGCAGACTCTGACATAAAGAAAAGGAAGAGGAGTCCCAATTTCTCCAAAGATGAGGTTCTCAAGCTAGAAGAATTGGTGTCTTTAGAGGAAAATTTCAAAACCATACATTCTAAATTTACAAATGTTGTAACAAACAAGTTAAAAACGGAGCTTTGGGCAAGTATTGCAAGTGCTGTGTCTGCACTTGGATTTGCAGAAAGGAGTGGGCAAGATTGCCACAATAAATTTATGAACATCAAGAGAGCGGCCAACACTAAGGAAAAGACTGAGAAAAGAAAGGCAGGTGGTGGGACTTGTGACGTAACCGTAACCGAACAACAGGGGAGAGTTGCGGACCTGTTCAAGAACTCGGCCTCTTTTACAGGCATCTCCGGATGTTTGCACTCCGATGAACATGGTAAAACGTTTATTAATTGAATTTATTTTAATGAATACGTTTTTCGTGAATATATATATTAAATAAATAACACTCAATTCGGCCATAACACCCACTCATAAAATATACAGATACAGTTCGTCGTCTGCTTCGAAGCATTTTCTATTTATAGATTGGGAATTCCACCTGACCTTTATCTCGATTTTGCCATTATCAAATCTCGCTCTCGTTTTTTGCGAGATTCCGAGTTCGGGGTCTCTCAACACTAACTCTGTATAGTGAGTATACAGTGTTTATTTGTTTTAGACACATTTTAGAACGTATCATGCAAAAAATATCATGCGAGTTGTGTTTGTAATATAAACTGTCAGAATATTGACCTTTTCTGGGTAAAATGGCCTTTTTATTGCCATTATAATGATACCTTGAAACCGAAAGTAGGTAGATGTGCGTTTCTCAAAGATCATAATCCTCGTGTTTCATAAATTATTTAAAGTAATTACACTTAAATACATCCCTGAATTTTAATCATATTTACCAAGTTATATATATATATAACTTTCTTGTAAACAGGAACGGTTCATATAATTATTTTTGCCTACCAGTTATAAAATAAAAATAAAAGAATAATTAAGCATCCTATAAATTCTCCATTAAATAATGTTCATACAAGTATATTCAACAAGCGATTATGTATCGCAAAAGGTATTTTACGGTTGATAATTGTTATTCCTAGTATATCTGATGAATTGGGAGAAGACAATCCCTGTTTATGAGGATTATGGAGAAATATTTCTTGTTATATATTTTATAATTATTATTCATCATTCATATTAAATGCATACATTATCCCGAAAAAGAATTTAAACTAAAAAAACTGAAATTATGAAACAAAATAGTAGAATACGCGCCGCATGCGAAACTCCTGGGAATGTACTTCGACAGGCACTTGACATGGAAGAAACACATCACTCATGTCATAGAAAGATGCAATAAGGATATGCGCCTGCTTAGAATGCTAACTAACAGCACGTACGGCGCAGATAAAACATCCTTAATCAACCTATACAAAGCACTAATACTAAGTAAAATAAGTTACGGAGACATAGCTTACGCCTCAGCGTCCGACAGGTTACTAAGTAAACTACAGGTGATTCAAAATAGAGCCCTCCGCATCGCCACAGGGGCACATAGGACAACCAACATAATTGGACTCATGGCGGAATGTGCAGAAACGCCACTCTTTATACACCGCGAAAAGAATATACTTAAATACTTGGCAAGATCAACCCAGTTAAAACAAAACCTCCCAATTAACGCGAAAATAACAAAGATAGGCATATTTGATCATAAAAAAGATATTACTCACTTAAAACTCCCGTATACTCAGCAAATACAAACATTGTTAAGTAAACATAACATGACCAATCTAACAATATCAAAACCCGTCTACCCCGATAATACGCTGATACGAATCTTAAAGCCGTGCCTAGATCTCACCCATTTAATTGATAAAAAACAAACAGAACCCGCGATAGCACGCAATATAAGTATAGACCATATAGACAGCAACTATAAGGATTATGTCAAAATATACACAGATGGGAGTAAAAATCCCGAGAAAGAAATAGCCGGATCGGGAATATGCATATACAGTACCGACAACACTTTGATTTTAGAAAAAGGTTATAAAGTAGACCACAGGTTATCAGTATACACAACCGAACTAGTAGCGATTCGAATAGCGCTCTCATGGATAATAAGACGCAAACCCCAAAAAGTGGTTATATTAAGCGACAGTTTGAGCTCACTACAATCAATAGCTAATGGCACTAACAACAGTAGACCAGATTTAACGTATACGATCTTAAAACAAATCAATACCATTTCAGAATTAAACATAATTTTAGAAATGTTTTGGATTCCCAGCCACGTAGATATAGAAGGGAATGAAAGGGCGGATTTCTGGGCTGTCAGAGGGGCAAGTAAAGGCACCCCCATACCCGTAACATTAAACATCAAAGAAGTATACTCGATAATCAAAGCTAAAATGACAAGCGAGTGGAAGCAAAATTGGTCAAAGGCAACCAACCACACAACGTATTTCAATGCACCCCCATGTACCAACTAAAGTAATCCAATATAGCGAAGATAGGCGCATGGATATAGCATATACCAGACTAAGATTAGGACATAGCCGGTTAGGAAACAATGATAAAATAAAAACTAGCAACGGTTTAAGCACAGATTGCGAAACATGCGGTCAAAACGGATCATTTGACCAGACCTTCTTTGATCCCTCTGGTATATTAAATTTACAAAAGTATAAATGTTCAGACTAAAGTATAAATTATCAGCTTGTGTCATGTCTTCTTGTTGTTTTTTATGAAAAATATCTGTCTACGAAATAGTCACGGACTGCATTTCCGTCCTGCCTCCCTCTTGGTTCGTCTTTATCATCGTCATCGTCATCGTCATCGTCCTCCTCATCCATGCTGATGTCATCTTCGAAATCCTCTGCCTCCTTCAACATAATTGCTAAATTATGTAAAATACCACAAGCAGTGGCAATTTTGCAGGCCTTTGATGGTGACATGCGTATCTGAAAATAAATGTTTAAAAAATATGTTTTACTGAATACATTTAAGGACAAATATGAATTTAGTTTTAAATGAAATTGCCACATGTGTGAGTTTTAAAATACCAGAAACATATTTTTGTAGTGTTTATAATATCAGCTTTCATGCAAATGTAAGTTTTTAAACAAGACAACATAGGGTTATTTTGGTGACTCTGACCTACTGACGACTAAATAAACTGGTATCATCCTTTCGCCATGGACAGTCTACCTGTAATGGTTGATGGGTCGAAGAGTTATAGTGCAGAGGAGGATTTTCATGATCAGGTCATGGGGAACTCGAACTACTGACCATAAAACGAATTGAGGTATCGTCTACTGGTGAAGTTTGATAAACATAGTTACAGATCACAAAGTTGTGTCGGACAGACGGGCTGAAACTAACATACACCCCAATCTCAAAGGCAAACATTATGACATTTGTTTAATATGTTTAAAATAAAATCGTGATTAAAAGGCTGCCCTGCACTTTATTACATTCAAACAGAGACGTAATAAACAACTTCGGACTCTTGATTCAAATGTTTGTTTGTTTGTTTGTATGGTGTTTTACGTCATTTTCAACAAATGTAAGGTTATATATGACGGTCGATTTTTTGTGGTGGAGGCAGACCACCCGAATTTCCTGGGTAGAACCAGTACTGTACACCTACCTCCTCTCTTACAAGTCGAGCTCCCATGCCCTGGTCCTGGCGTTTTACGTCATGTTTCTTACAATTGTCTCAGGCATGCTCAATGCGCTCTGGCTGAAAACAAATTATTCAGAAGATTGTCTTTTATATTCCACACTTTCAAAACTAAAGAGTGTGAAACATGACGTACATACCTCTGAATGCAAGACGTGAAAACGTCTCTTTAGGCGCCCAAACGCTCGCTCAACAGTCACTCTAGTTGCGGTGTGCCCTTGTTGGTATACTTGTTTTGCATCTGTATTTGCTAGCATGTATGGTGTCAGTAAGAAAGGTCTATTCGGGTATCTATGTAATAAAAAGCATCAAGAATAAATAATAGTATGATATCGGTAAAAGAAAAAAAGAGCTGTCGGAAGACAGCGCAGCTCGACTATTCGATTTTTCAGAGAATAATAAATTATATAGCCAGTATATACCATCAGAAAACAAGACTAAAACCATGTGGGGTGGGGTTGTGGGGCGGGACGGGTAGAGCAACTCGGGCCGATATAAACTTATTGTTAGAATCTCATACAAATTATATTAAAATTTGGGACAGGGCGTGAAATTTTATTTTATTTTTATCAGTTTTAATCCAAAATTGCTGTCATTTTAAAGAAATTCATAGTCGAAAGGCAACTCGGGGAGGAATGGGATATCTAGTATTTATTTTTTTATTGTGGCATCATTTCAAGATTTTTGTATTGATATTTCATCTGTGTATCTGAATTTAATCTAAATTGTTTATATGTAAATGATTGCGTTCAAATTAAAATTTTAATATCCAAATAATGGCAGATAAAATTAAACCAATTCACCTCCCCCTGTGCTACATATGAGGGAGCCCATAATCCAATGTGGGGTAGGGCGGGGGCACATCATTGATATACGTGTAGATTTGATAAAACAAAACAGACATATGTAAAAAAATATGTTAAAAAACAACATTTGGGTGGTGGTGATTCTAGGATGGTGGGATTGTTGTGGGGTGGCGGCGAAACATATTGATAAACTTATAAAACAAAACAACACAGAGATATGCAAAAACAAACAAACAAACAAAATAAAATAAATTCGTGTGATGATTGGGTGGGGGAATGGTTATGGGATGGGGTGTGTGGGGGTAACATAGCTATATGTGTAAGAATTGACCAAAACAACACAGAAATATGTTAAAATGTAAAAAAAAAATGTGATACGAAATAGATACATTTTAAAGGCTATCAGAATGTGGGTTCCTTTCGAGCCCATGGGTTACAGAAACTAAAATTGTTTATTCAGCCCTTAAGTTAAGATAATGCTATAAGGAAGCCCGTGGCCAAATTTGGTTGTGCTAGGATAAAAAATGTAAGAGACATAGACTTGTAAACACAGCTTACACGCAAACCTTGATGTGGGACGCCGACGCCGGGGTGATTAAATAAGCTCTCTTATTCTTCGAATAGTCGAGCTAAAAAGAGACGTTTATGTTGTTGTTTTTAATGATGGGGTGTGTGTGTCTAGCAGCTAAAGTCTAGCCGTTGTCAGATACAGCGGTACAATACCATTACTTTTGGGTAGGTACCTCCAATGCATATATGACATTCAAATAAAATGTATGTAAATTGAACAAAGCAATTTCACAGAAGTATAGTCCATCGCAAAAGAGGTATAACTCCAGTAAGATATGTGCAATATGGCTGGTTATCGAACTTGGTTAAGATATTATGCCCATAAACATCGACCCCAAGTTGCATCAAAATATGATTGTAAATGTTTAAGTGATTGAGTGGAAACCGAAAATATCTTCAATTTTCAAATATTCAAGGCCCATAACTCCGGCATGATATTTGTGATCTGGCTGGCTGGTTATCATACTTGACTAAGATATGTCCATATACATTAAACCCAAGTTTCATCAATATTGGATTATAAATGTGAAAGTTTTTGAGTGGAAACCGCAAAAAAATCTTCACTTTTAAAATTCCAAGGGCACAACTCCATCATGATAGGTGCGATCTGGCTAGTTATCGAACTTGGTCGAGATATTATTGCCAGAAACACTGTGCCCATGTTTCGTGAAGATTGGGTTGCCGTTTTTGTTGACGTAGCTTCTTTATTAGTTACGCACCTATGCACATAAGCTGAACCAGAGATATAACTTAGATATAACTTAGATGTCTGGCTGAACCAAGTACACGCATATTAAGATCACTCCTGTATATCGTTGTCTTTGTATACATTTCTTACCCACTATCTCTTAAACGTATTACCGTCAGACAGCCTTCTGATTTCTCTCTCCAGTCTCTGGCATAAACCTGATGTCCGGAAGACATGGCTATCATGGCAACTTCCAGGCCATCTGGCATTTAAACTTGTGAATTTACCTATAATTATTCGAAAGGTATTTGTTTATTTATGAAAAAAATCTCTCTCTCTCTCTGACGCACGCACGCATGCAGCACGTACACACGCACGCTCGCACACACACACACACATACACACACACACACACACACACGGTCTCTCTCTCTCATATTCTGCAAGACGAGGATACTTACACCATCCATCCCTTTATGAAACTTATGTATGATAATTGTATCTCCCTCCCTCATAATTTTAAGAAAATACACTCGACTATTTTACAGTAAAACGCTTTTGTAATTGAAGTTGTGTTTATTTCCTTTTCAAAGATTAGTTTACTTAATTAGGACAGAAAAAAATAAGCATAAATCGATGGATAAGTTTACAAACTGCAATTTCGTTAGCTTCAAATCACACACTGATGATAAATGATGTGTTTTTTTCTTGCGTGTATTCAGAATCAGAAACGAAAATACAAGAAAATAAAACGCACCTTCATTGTCACAAACAGCTTGAACAGAAACACTGTGATAGCTTTCCTATTAACAAATGATGCCTCATCTTCTTTCGGGCCCAGGATCCTTACATGGGTTCCACCAATGGCTCCTGTGACGTTCGGAAACCCAGCAATCTGGAAAAAACCTTGACGGATCCTGTCTATCTCCAATCGGTCTGGCCAGGTGATGAACTCGTTCATTTGTCCGATTATAGAATCTGTTACCTTGGCGATCACTCTACTGACAGTGGTTTTGTTGTATCCAAGCGTATCCCCAATCACTTCAAGAAAACTGCCACTGGCATAATAACGCAGTGCTATCAAGAGCTGTTCCCTTGTACAGAGGGCTTCATTTCGGTGTGTAGAAGGCTGTAGATCATCTGCCAGCATTTGTTCAATGAAATCTATTCCGTGGCTACTAAATCTATACCTAGACCGGACCTCTCTCTCGGATAGATCATTCAAATGCGCTGAATGCTGAAAATTCCTTCAGCAGCCATATTGGATGGGCAGTTAACGCTTGTGTTAATATTTAACTGAGGTAGTACCTTGATTAACTTTAACGTTAGATAGCTATGTTAATCTAACGTTATTTTTTTTATATAACAATATTTAACATGGACAATAACTTAACGTTAAGGTTAACAGATCTTTATACAACTGGGCGCTGGTGTTTAAGAAATATACTTAACGAACAACTTGAATGTTAAAAGTTCGTACGGGCTTACATACTGACGAACCGACGGTCGGACGGACAGACAGCGGCAGACGGTAGCGGACGGATGGATAGTCGAACGGACGGACAAGGGTAACACTATATACAAGCCCGCTCCACTTTCGTGGTGGGTATAAACTATCTGTATGACTGGGCATGTGGAGAATTATGGGTTGGCACATACTTATATTCTTGTTTAACTACTTTACGGAGCTGCGGTGTCCCAGTGAATTGCAAGGTCGACTTTTAATCCGGGTTGTACGAGTTTAAATCTCACTGGCAGCACTTGGTCACGTCGCAGTCTCCTTAGGCAAGACACTTCTCATAGGCTCGTTTATGGGAAGGGGACGTAAAGTGCGCAGTCCCGTTTATCGGAGTCTATGTTCCAAGCATGTCAAAGAACCAGAGGAATTTATTTGATACTAAAAGTAGAGCAGGGTTCCTACATTCATATTTATCCTTCCCCTCACACTTGGGTGGCTCTAAATGACCTACACAGTGTGTTGAAGAATCGTTAAACAACGATTCAGTTAAATGGGCGTTTAATCTGTTTTGTGAAAACATTTCGATAACTGTCCTTTCGGCTCAATGCGGCTCAATGTTGCCTTCAATTTACAGTCGTGCATTTCTGTTATCTAGTGATATGTACCATATATAATCTCTGAGTAAGTATACTATTAGTATGGCTAGTTTATGCAGTATCCTATCTCCAACGTCATATTATATTGTTTGACCATCAACATTAGCGTAACCCATCCAGAGGCTTCCTATTCAACATTGAGAACAATTTGGTATTGCGCATGCGCGGATTGAATATTTCGGAATACCACATGTTCTGCCAATTCTTCCGTCCATTCATAAGTCTGGTTTGAAACATAGCTTGCTTCATCATGGGAGAAAGAAGATCCATTGGTGAAGACTTCATTCTGGAATTTTGCATCAAAGAAGCATTCCGGGCGGTATACTAGCAGTTGGTACCATGTTTTGCGGTATCCAGTTCCTCATTCCACTTGCTGTCCTTCGTAAATTCTCGTCCAACCTGTGAACTAATTCATTTCTGACGCCGCTCATATCCGGCATATTGGCCACCATCATAACAGGTCTTGGTGAATTTCGGTTCCAGCCTGGAACCAGGGCGTTTCTTGCACCACCCATTTGTGGACTATTAGCTGACGACATGTTGCCTATCGCCATCATTACTCCCCCATTTGGCATTGGCAGCACGGGTCCCATTGTGTTCATAAAGTTGGCCTCGATAACACGTTCATTGAGTGGCTGAGTCAGGTTCGATAGTTGCCAAACCTCGTGTTAAACTTACCTCGTGACACAAGACCAGTAAGTTCAAACCACTGAAAGAAAAGAGGGAATAAAAAATTACTGTAGGCAACTATTGTTAAGTGCATCAAAATGTTTCACTGTGTTTCTAAAATCAATGTCAAAGACGTGTTAAAATATAAATGGGGGAGAGGAAACATTTCTGAAATATACTGGCGTCCAAATATTTGTGAACTGTTCATCACGATATATGCATTGTGTGATAAATAAAAAAGAAAAAAACATGTTCCACACAATCCTCTTAACTACCCATACATAAAGAAAACGATACGGCAGTGTTCATTGCGTGGTCCCACCTTAATTCCAGTAAGCGATGGGAAAGCGTATATTAGCAGGGGTTTATTAAAGATATATCGACAGTAAACACATTTAAAAACATGTTTTACTGGAAAAATGTGATAACCTGTATAAAATTACCTATTAAAAGTTTTAATTTTACAATATGCAACTTTTTAAGCTAAAATTAGGATTTTATTTCATAACACAGCCAACTCCATTTTTCCTTCTTGGAGAAGGGTTTGGATTGGGTATGAAAGTTAATACTCGGACCACGTAATATGCAAGGGGCCTTGATACGTACACGTGTATCGCCAAAGGCGTATAGTCCAAACGTATATATAGTTAAACCAGGATCGAAATGCTTAAATAAGTATTTCTCACTTATTTCCCTTGGATGAGATGTAAAACTGAGGTTCATCAGTTAAATACCTCAAGAATAAATAAACGCTTCTAAAACACACATACTGACAAAGAGAAATACGCTCAAATACGTACAATGATGGAATTGTTATACATTTGTTTTATCTAAGTTCGTGACGGATAAACAACAACAGAAGTAAGATACATGATTGATTAACCTGGATTAAGATGACGATAACGACGACTCCGTCTGCTTTATCGTCTGCCTCATGCAGGTCCCTGTATTTACTGTTGTAGAAGACGAAGTGAAGCTAAAACAGATGAGAAAGATGGTATGTACTAATGAAACTACAGCAACCAAACGCAATGGCACCGCAGGTCTGCATTGCACCACAAACTAAATCAAATATAACGTTCCACGTATCATTTAGCAACGAGTTCGAATTAAAAATCGTTCTGACAATATGTTAATTAAAATCAAACTGTAACTTAGTAAAGGCCATTCGAGGATGTTCTCAAATACTTTCAATAGTAAACTATACACTACACAATCGTTTTGAAACACTTACATTTATCTCGCATCGTTAAGGACAATCTATACTCCCCCCCACCCCCCCCCCCCACCCCCCCGCCACCCACATCCCACCCTCCCCAATATTTTGTTTTGCATCAAACAATATAGTCATAAAAAAAAAGCTGAATCATAATTTAATGCTTTTAATAATTTAAGAACTATATCTTACTCATTCAGAACAAAATATATATTGATAAAAATAACATATTCAAAGTTTGCAAATGAACCAAACAGCCATACGCTACCAAGAAAATGGATTGATCTATATTTGACATTGGATGTGTTACGGCAATCACGATAGGATGATATGTCATTGCATGTTTACGATTACCTCTCCCTCGAATCTTAGGCCGTCAAGTGTGTGTTCCGAACCCGCGGATGCCGTTCCCTCGGAAACGTTGGCCCTGTAACAAAGAAACTGAATGTACTGATAATTAACCACATGTTTAACTGCACACATGCGCTTACACATCAGTATTGCTGTTACTTACTGGTACTTTGGGATCATCCAGCCCAATATGTGTGACTTTAAGGTAGAAACCCACTTAAGTGCTAGGGGGCCGTGAGAGGTGTTGCCCAAACATTACCTCTCATGAACAGAATCAATAAAACCGAGTCTTCTACTTTTCTCTCATGTTTGTGTTTGTTGCTTCCAAGGGATTTATTGACATTCACACAAGCGTTTGTTTAGTGCTGTGTTTCGGCTGTAAAATGTCTCCCCGACTACAGATCAGTAGTGTTGTTACTTACTGGTCCTTTGGGATCATAAAGACCAATCTATACAAAACTATATCTGTGAAACTTAGCATAAAAAAAATGTGTTATAAATGTGAAAACGACCTGGTGACAATTCTAATAAAATTTACTATATGCATGGAAACATATTGCTATCACAAACGTGAAAAAACAAAAACGTTAAGCGTTAACACTTTTTCCTTCCCCCTTTTATCTTTGTGTGTATGTTAAATGTCAAAATCCTTCCTGCCAGGGTAAACAAGAGAACATTTATATTTATATTGATTAAGAAAATACGGAGACGAGAATGATAATACGAGCTAATTATTGTTATTAGCCAGAGTTATTTGGAGGGACCCACTGTTTTGTAAGCTAGATCTGCTATTGTAATGTTGTTTAATTGCGCATGCGCAAGCCTATACATTCTCTTCCGGCCAAAAAAGTATAGAAAGCGGTATGTAATTGTTCATGTTCCGAAAAATACTGATTTTTTCCTTCCCTTTAAGCCATTTTTTTATTAGTTTGCACTTAAGCTTAATGATCCGATGTTAACAAGTATTCCGCCATATTTTCTATTCACGATGTTTTCACATTAATCAGATTTTTGAAGATTTGTATTTTGTCTGGATGCTTTGTCTCGTAACGTAAGCATATACAGCTTTATATTGCCATTAATCATGATTATATCTGAATTTATACTGGCGAACTCATATAGGGTGTCAACTTTTGTAATGCATATTTTCACTTTGTTATTAATTTGGGTAACCCTTTCTTTCCTTGTAAGCAAACGTGTTAAAAACAGCGGGCCCTGCATGTATCATGATCTGGTCTGCATTGATGACCGAATTCAGTGCACTTGTATGACCCAGCTGGCTTATTGGATACTTGCCAGATTTCCGATTACATGTAACACCTATTGCGAGATAATGACTTGAGTTTTAAAGGTAAGGCCTCTTGTTTATTATTAAATGGCATTAGCAGTTCACACATAGGCGATAACAGACTAGAACAAATGTAATGTGCATGTTTCATAAATAACAACCATATTAACACTATCTCTCATCACCTCGCAGGGTTGTACTGTTTTCTCAAAATTACAAAACAATAATATATATATTTATCACATAACGTCCCTTGTTAGCAGTGTCGAACACCCATTTAATATTTATTTGTATGCCACACGTGTAATACAACCTGGAACGATTTTGATTGGTTGAGTTAAACCTGTAACACTACGCAAGTTTATTAACTTAAACTATTTTATTTATTACAAATTCACCCAGATCTGAATCATAAACTTATTATTTGTGACAGCTTATAAAAATAATGCACGTTATACAAAACATTGTTGTTGGTTTATTAAAAAGTTGGCGTAAACTGCTATTTTGTATAGAGGTAAAACACGAACTCTTTTATAGGCAACGTTATGTGTGAGACGCGACGTTACCACGTCACATATTTTATGACGTTTTGGCGCTAAAGTGTGTCTGACGTCGTGGCGGTTCTATGGCCATCTGAATTAATTTTTACTAATTTGATTGCAATATTATGTGATAAAAAGGATCTTTAACTCGTTTCCATTCCATATAAGATTTATGAAACTCTTTATGAATTATTTTTAATTTTAACTCGCCAAAAGGCTCGTAAAATTTCAAATAATTCGTTTCATAAATCTTATATGAAATGGGAACTCGTTTAAGATCCTCTATATATCATTAATAAATAAATGAAGAAATACATAAATACCAAAAAAAGAACAAAAAAGGGAAAAAAATAATAACGAAAAGATAGATAAATCAATAATTAAATCAAATAAATAACATTACACTAATAATAAATAACTATCTAAATACATAAAATGTATATAAATACTCCATTGAATAAATAGTTTAAGGCTTCAAATGGACAATATTAACAAAATAATAATACTTATAATAGTCATGATATAAATATGTATACACATATACACTAAAAGAAAAAAGAAGAAGAAGAAGAAGAAGAAGAAGAAGAAGAAGAAGAAGAAGAAGAAGATATGTTATATACATAAATAATTAACGCAGGAATAATTCATTAAATTACTAATAATATATACATATGTTTTGTAAGTCAATTGTTAGATTATTTTTTTTTATTTTTTATTATTATTATTTTATTTCCTGATTGGACGACCCATCTTGTCACACACGAGGTATTAAGCAACATATGGAAGCAATGATATGACTATTATACCAACTAATGTGCGAAAGTATGGAAAAATATCACTGTAATTGAATTATTAGTGTATTTGATGCCCCTTCCCCCAGGCCCCCACCGGTGAAGTAGGAGGAAACACATGTAGACAGTGTAATCCCATCTGAGACATCATTTTAAAAAAATGCAGACGTCCAAGTTCAAAATAATAAAATCGTTTGATATGTTGTTTATCTTTCAGAGACGATTACATACACCAAGTTTTGCGCAAAATATGGAAAAATGACAGTGTAATTGATTTTTTAGTGTAATTGACTTTTTGACCCCCACCACCCCCGCAGGGCCCCTGGGTGCAGAGCCAAAAATAATGTTGCTCTTGCACGTCGTCATCATATGCTGAAGTCATACCCTAAGTTTGGTTGAATTTCATTCAGTGGTTTAGGAGGAGATGCGGTAACGGATGGACAGACGGACAAACGGAAAAACGTGGGTATAAAATTATTGACACCCTGTTTCCCCCCCCCCCCCCCCCCCCCCTCCCACACACACACACCATCATCATCGTCATCATGTTTCATTTGACACATAATTACACACACACACACACACACAAATTTACCCCTCCCTACTGGGCCCCCAGGCAGACATTTGAGTTCGATATAATAAAATCGTTTGATATATTGTTTAATCTTTCATCGTGTTTATAGGCGAATTACATACACCATGTTATGTGCAAAAATATGGAATAAGACTGTGTAAATGAATGTTTAGTGTATTTGACCTTTTGACCCCACTGAGGGCCCCTGGGTGTGGAGCCATTATCATAATGTTTCATTTGAGGCATACTAACCAAAAAAAAAAAAATCCCGCCCCACCCACCCTGGGGCCCCACGGGCAGACATGCGAGTTCGAAATAACAAAAACGTTTGATATGTTGTTTATCTTTTATAGACGATTACATACACCAAGTTATGTGCAAAAATATGGAAAAATGACAGTGTAATTGAAGTTTTAGTGTATTTGACATTTTGAACCCCCACCCTCATCTGAGGACCACTTGGCTCGGAGCTAAAAATAAAGTTGCTCTTGCACGACGTCATAATATGATGAAGGCATACCCTAAGTTTGGTTGAATTCCGTTCAGCAGTTTAGGAGGAGATGCGGTAACGGACGGACGGACGGACAAACGGAGGCGATTTTAATATACCACGTTTTTCCTGTTTTTTTCAAAAACGTGGGTATAAAAAGCATCATTCCCTAAAGGTCCTACACACTAGCATCAGTTTTTCACATACTGTCATAGTATAGTATGAGGTTGATACTATGTTAACTCATTTTAAATCGGTCTGCTTTTTTGAAAATATGTTCCTATATTTCTTTAAAAAACACAAAAAAAACTCACTCATCGAAGATCAAGTAATTGCTGACGACGACTGGCACTCATTTACTGCTATAATTAATAATACAGTCATTTATATGTCCATGTATATACTTACTCGCCAGAAGTAAATATATTTAGTTATGTTTTAAAATCTTAATATGTTAAAACAATTTGCTTCGAATATTAGGATTACTGATTCTAAATATGGAAGTTATGTCGAAAAACTAACTGAACGCCGTGAGTTTTAAACAAATCAAGATTGCCGTGTGTCCGTTTAAGGAAAAAGGAAACGAAACTCAGGAATATCCGCTATATACTGTATGTCTCATATGCTGCTTTAATCGAATGGTACATGTTACGTAGACCTTTCCTTTTGGAAAAAAGAAACAACACATAATACTCCCAATGTTATCCGTTTAAATTTTCATTATTGATAGAATACGCGTTTGGCTCAAGCAGGTGAGCAAACTTAGGATATAACATTTCATTAAATATAGCCCTGAAATGTTTAAAATGTCCAAAGTGGAAATTCAACATTTATGAATTACATGTTACAAAGTGTACTCTTCAACATCACAGTTGTGTCCTTTCTCTAACTAACTGCATCCTTTTTTCTTTTCTTTTTTTTTACAAAACGTCGTGGGATTTCTCTGGAATATTACGTGGACTTAAGTGTGAATGATATAAATTATATAGCGGAAATTCCGGAGTTCAGTTTTTCCTTTAGTATATATGTAGTTGTAGTTTTAGACAGTTATATTCATATCGTACAAAGTAGAGGTAGTAAAACGGACATTACGAGCATAATAACATCTTTACGTCTATGTAATATCTACTTGATTAATTATGACCCTGACTGACAAATGAGATACACAGAGTACCATGGTTACCATGGTTAGGATAACATCTTCAAATAACGGATGTCCCCAATGCTCGTTTATTCCGTCACTGTAGCAGAGGCCGGCTATATGTAAAACTTGATTATGACCCTATCATTCTGCAACGTACTGCATGCTTGGTGGTGGACCCTTTTACAGTTCGCCACTATGCTTTCCTCTTTAATTGTACGATGACCGGACAGGCTGTGGACCCTATGATGACGCCTACCTAAAGCCCATTGGGACGGTGGCGTTTGATGTTTGTCCATGATCTTTCTTGTCGTGCCCTTAATGGTTTATTCTCTTACTGCTCTGGCTTCTGCCAAGTCATTGAGTACCTTCATTGTGGCTTTCTAGGCTATTGTTTTTTTGTATTATATTTACACGAGCATATTTGTGTTTTACTTATATTGCCTATTGATGCTGCCTTGTTGGTTAGAGATTAGATCATGGCGGGGATTTCTTTATTTACACTGTCATGTTTTAATGGGTTGACAGTAGGGTAAGTGTGAGGTTTGGTGCACCCTAGAACCGGTGTAAACCCCCAGTGGCCTACTTTGCCACTGACCGTACCAAGGCGGTAGCCCTATTGTCAACCCTTTTGTGTTTGTGATGTCGTTTACTTTTATTATAACTTTTGCCTTCTTGTTTGTCTGTTTCTATGTTTGTTTCTGTGTTTTGTGGTTGACTGTCCTCCTTGAATGCTACTTTCCCCGTCCGATCTTTTTATATTTCTTTTTGCTCAAAAAGCTGTATTTTGTCGAGGATTTGTGGTTTTACTATAAACAGAAACATTCTTCAAATCCACGTGTCACAGACAGTAATATTGTTGTTAGAGTGCCTCTTGGGAGAGTACTAGTATTTACTGATTGTAATATATGTCATTTCGAATTTTAAAACCATCAAATACATAAGTAGCCAAATTCTTTACAGCAGTAAGCTTTTCAATTATTGTTTGTATAATATAAGAGTCATATACGACTATTTTTATATAAGTATCATATAATAGGCATCATTACGGTAATCATATAAGTATCATATAATCGGCATCATTACGATAATCATATAAGTATCATATAATCGGCATCATTACGATAATCATATAATAATCTTATAATCGGCATCATTACGCTAATCATATAATAATCATATAATAGGCATCATTACGATAATCATATAAGTATCATATAATCGGCATCATTACGATAAGTAAGAAAGAAAAACGTCCCATGGTGGAATTCTGAATGCAAAGAAGCCGTTATAAAACGTAAATACATGCTCAACAAACTTAAAAAAGATCCATCCGAAGTGAACCTACAAAATTTTAAGCAAGCAGAATATGATTCAAAGACAATTATTACAAAAGATGCAATAAATAGCAGAAAACATTCCGCTGTGGGACCGGACAAAATATCGTATATTTTATTTAAGAACATGCCTGACTCCACCCTCAATATTTGGCTATCCTTTTATAATAATATTTGGTCCTCCAAAAAATACCCTGCTTCCTGGAGACTTGCCTGCGTTATTCCCATTTTAAAACCGAATAAAGTCCCTAACGACCCTAAATCCTATTAGCCTCACCTCCCACCCTAGTAAGCTTATGGAATTCATGGTTAAAGTCCGCCTAGAACACTTTTTAGAATCAAATAACTTAATAAATAAATTTCAATCAAGTTTCAGAAAGGGACGTAGTACCCAAGATCAACTAGCAAGACTTCAACATGATATTATTTTTGCCAAAAACAATGGCCATTCAGTTTTAGCCATTTTTCTCGATTTACAGGCAGCATTTGATCTTGCCCGGAATATAGGAATCCTTTCTAAATTATTTGACCTCGGTATTAGAGGTAATTGTTTTTTCTTCATCAAGGCATTTCTTCAGGACAGGAAAATTACAGTTGGTGACTCCCTTTCGGATGAGGAGACTCTCGAGAGGGGCACCCCTCAAGGATCTATAATCTCCCCCCTTCTTTTTAATGTATTATAAATGATTTGCCAGATATAAGAATCAGGAATGGTAATTCGCCAATTTGCAGACGATAGCAGCACTTGGATTAAGGGGAAAAATATTGATAAACTGCAAATTAAAGCCCAAAAAAGGCTTAATTTAATTTGGGATTGGGCTAATAAATGGGGTTTTAAACTTTCTCCTAATAAAACAGTAGGTATGATTTTTGGTAACTCTTCCATGGTTTCTTTAGATTTACATTTAGGAGATACCAAAATTGTATTCAATAAAAGTGTTACCTTTTTAGGTCTCATCAGGGACCGTCGATTAACTTTTAATACACATATATATAACCTTATAGCCAAATGTGAAAAAGATCTAAATTTGTTTTGTATGCTACAAGGAACAGATTTTGGCTCGGATAGAAGATCGCTAATTATTTTATATAAAACCCTTAAAATCTAAAATTGACTATGGATCCCACGTTTATTCATGTGCTGCACCGTCACTTCTTCAACAATTACATATAATCCAAAATAAGGCATTAAGGATAGCACTGGGAGCGCTGAATACAACACCTAAACATTTACTAGAACACGAGTCTGGAGTTCTCCCACTACATTTACATAGAGAGGAGCAGATGCTGCGTTTCTGGACCAGGACCCAAACGAGAAAATTGTTTAATCCTGTTAATGAGATCTTTAAAACAACACACTGCAAAAAAAAAATCGCAAAAAAACAAAACCATTTGGCACAGCAATACTTAATTTAACGCAGGATTATAAAATAGACAATATAAATATAGCGGACTTTAATCCTAGAGATATTCCACCATGGACCTACCAAAAGATGATATCTCCATTACAAACATTATTAAAAAACAAGACAACCCTTTACTTATTAAACAAGTTTTTAATGAACATATTGACAATAAATATAGTTCCTATATAAACATTTACACTGACGGATCTAAGGATCCTGTCACAGAGCGTGTGGCATCTGCCTTCGTTATCCCCTCGAAAAATATTATTAAAATAAATAGAATTTCTGATAGACTCTCTATCTTTACTGCAGAGCTGATCGCAATAATCAAGTCCCTTAAATGGATCATCCAGAATAAACCTCCCAAATCAGTTATCTTCTCGGATTCCCTCTCTAGCCTTACTTCAATTAAAGATAGGACAAGTAAGTCTAGACCAGACCTTATTTCTAACATTTTAATTCTACTCAATGAATGTAATATCCTAAATCTCATAGTTAACTTGGAATGGTGTCCAGCCCACGTAAATATCGCAGGCAATGAAAAGGCCGACCTTGCCTGCAAAGCAGGGCTGGATCACCCTGCTATCGATAAGGATATTCCCTTCGGACCTTCAGAAGTTTATTCTGGCATTCGTAAAAAAATAAAGGAAAAATTAAACACTTATTTAACCAATCAAGCCAATAAATTTAAAACGTTTACTAGACTTAGTTGTAATTTCAGAAATCATGCCATAATCTCTGATAATAAACTCCTTAATAAAGCCATAACACGACTCAGAATGGGATACAACTTATTACCATCGAGTTTAGGAAGTCATATCATTAAAGATCTTGATAAAAATTGTACTTCCTGTTGTGTCCCATACACCACTGAACATTTTTTACTTGCATGCAGTCAGCTCGATATAAAAAGGGAGAGTTAAAGTTAAAATTACAACAAAGCGCTATACCTTTTAATCTAAATAATCTACTCGACCCACAGAAAAAACATAGGCAATTGACTTTCAGCGCCCTTAGTGATTATGTTAAGGCCACCCATTTCGAAAAAAAAATCTAACTTATTTACGCATTTATGACTATATTGTCCATACTGTCATATATATGCACGTTGTAATGGCAATATCCTGTGTATAATCATCATCAGAAAAAGACAGTTAATCTGCTTGTGATTAAATATATACCACCCAAACCCCCTAATATAAGTGGCCGAGTTACAATTGAACACTTGATGCAGATAAGATACGGGACTGATCCGGTGGACGCGTTGGGGCGATTTTTGAGTCTGACGACAACGCAGGCACAACGGTCCAGGACCAATCACATACTCTTATATAATTATTATATAATGCGCCACGACTAAGTGAGTGTGGGGACTGCCCTACCTCACGGCGCCAAGGAAGTGATTATTATACATGTTTAGCTGACTATTGATAGGATTTAACTGACATGGTCCCTATCCTAATAGTAATATAAGTGCATAAACCTTTAGATTTAGACTAAAACTATAATGTTGAACGGCCCAGTGGATTAGCTTGTATGTTTTGTCTGCTGGGCTCGAAATCACTGATGGTTTGATTTAAATTCGTTCGTTCAGTATAATTGTACCAAATTGTAAACGCTTTCTATTAGAGTAACAACATAATATATAAACTTCGTATGAATAACATAGTCTATTTATATAGTAGACTAAATTTGGGTCATACTCAGTACTGACTGCCACCTGGTTAGACGGTCGTTGTACTGGCTCTCTGGGTGGTAGTCAACACAGAGACGTTCGTTATTCTTCATATGATTATTATAAACTACTTAATTAATACAGTTATGATATGGGACTGATCCTGTGGACGCGTTGGGGCGATTTTTGAGTCAGATGACAACGCAGGCACAACGGTCCAGGTTCAATCACATACTTTTATATATATAATGTCTAGTTGACCTTTGATAGGAATTACCTGACATGTTTTTACAGACAGAATCTACTTATGTTCATATACAATAACCTTCAATATTTAGATACATTACTCAATTTGTGATTTATCCCTTGTATATACAAATTATGTTTCGCTCCAATATCTCACATAATGTCTATGTATTCCTTTGCCCTCCCCAGTGTGACCTCCTCGTGGTTTTGAGACGCCAATAAATGTTTGACTAGTGATGCCCAGTTAACTTTTTGTGGATGTAGCTCAAAATCTTTTAACATCAAATTATAAACAATTTTAACATATTTGTGTTCCCTCATATTTAAAATCTTTAACCAATATTTAACAATGATGAGATACCTCATAGACACGAATGACGTTCTACCTAATTCACCATATATTAAATCATTTTGTGTTGATTTTTTACCCCTAAAATTCTTTTGCAAAACTGCAAATGAACTCTTTCAATAGAATTACCTTGTATAAATCCCCAGACTTCACTTGAGTAGTTTAAAATAGGTGTAATTAACTTATCAAAAAGATTTAATTTGTGCTTTGGTGAAATAAATGTAAATTTGTATAATTATTTGTTCATTTTAAAGATTGCCTTCAGGGCAAACCCGCCAAAGTAGTCTGTGCTTCTGAGAAAGATCCACCAGTAGAAAAAAACATTCCTAAATAAGTAAACTTACTAACAATTTTAATCAAACCGCCATCATAATAAAATGCTATATTTCTTGGTAACCTCCCCACTTTTCTAAAAATCATCACTTTTGTTTTAGTTGTATTAACTTTTAGTTTCCATTCCTTACAGTAATTATATATTATATGAAGACTTTCATGCAACTCATCAGATGAGTTTGCAAAGATAACTATATCATGTGCATATAATAGCATAAACATTTTAAACATATTGATATCTAATCCATCTAAACCACTAAGCATGTATACCTTTTCTATATCATTAAGATACATGGAGAAAAGCAAAGGTGACAAACATTCACCTTGCCTTACACCTAATAAACAATAAAATTCATCACTTAGATTATTGCAGTGTTTGATTTTGGATTTAACACATGTATACATTGATTTAATTATATTTAGAATATTTCCTCGTTAACTTATGAACAGAACAGAACAGAACATACTTTTATTGACTTGTACGTTAAGTACATCATCATAATATATATACAACAATTACAAAATACATAATTAAATCACGTGTAACATACAAAGTATATGATTTATATCAGCTCTAAAGAGGATGATCTATAAAGTGTTCACACATGCGTTATAGATATTCTATGTGACATCGCACATTTGAGATATAAAGCCAATTTTAAAAGAATCATTTTGTTTTCAGTTTGCAATAATTCGATGAATTTAAACATACTTGGTCTATTACAATAATATTGAGCTATGTATTTCCTCCTTATATCGGAGTAACATGGGCATTTTAGAATGAAATGAAACTCATCTTCAATATCTTGAGTATTACAATATTGACAAAAACGTTCATTTCTTTCAATCCTATTGATACCATACCGACCTGCTTGAATTCTTAGAGAATGTGACGATAACCTTATTCTACTTACTAAACTTCTTAAATCGCATGGCAATACATCTAAATATATTTCATAATGAAAATGATTTTTCACATTGTTATACAAATCTAAGACACCAGAATTTTGTTTATCTGCATACCACTTTTGCAAAAAACAATCGATTATTCTTTGTTTGAATACTAATACAAATGACCTACAAACAACTGTATCAGGGTTATCCCATACCCAATTGAAACCATATTCATACAGTAACGTTTTAACATTAGATAACCAGTTCTTTTTGCCATTAACACACTCGTCATAGGCCATATTATAAACCTGTTTCAATATAATATTATCAGTATTTAACAACTTAAACCAATACTTAACAATTTTAACATATCGTGAAATATACAAAGGATAACGTCCTAATTCACCGTAAACAGCAGCTGTACAAGTACTTACTTTAACATTTAATATTTTCTTACAAAATTTTAAGTGTATTCTTTCAATTTCTTTAGACTTACTAAAGCCCCATATTTCCGATGCATACCCCAAGACTGAGCCAACAAATGCATCAAAAAGTTGACAAAGTAATTTAGGTTTAAGTTTATATTTACGACAATTTACTAATAAAACATTAAGGGCTTTCAACGCTTTACCAACCAATTGTTCTTGGTTAAGTGAAAAATTACCAGTATAATTAAACACGGTACCCAAATAATTAAAATCATCAACTACTTCTAATTTACTGTTATTATAAGTGAATTCCTCATTTGGTAATAGTCTACCTCTTTTCCTAAAAACCATAACTTTAGTTTTAAGCGTATTCACTTCAAGACTCCATTTTTTACAATAACAATTTAACAAATCGAGGCTACTCTGTATTTCTTCTGGTGAATTTCCGAGGATAACCATATCATCAGCAAAAAGTAGTAACATTAAAACAATATCACCTATCTTTAAACCAGAATTTATATCTTGTTGCAAAAACAACTCTAAGTCTTCAAGAAATAGAGAAAATAAGATTGGAGAGATTACCTCCCCTTGACGTAAACCTACAGCATATTCGAAGAATTCAGAATAAGTTTGACAAGACCTGACACAAGACTTTATCTTTAAATACATATCTCTTATTATTCTGCACATTTTACCTTGAATTCCCTGGTTATATATTTTTAACCACAATGCATTTCTATAAATACTGTCATATGCTTTTTTAAGGTCAACAAATACACAATACAACCTTTTATTCTCGTTTACATATTTCTGAATAACGGTTAACAACACAAATAATGCATCAACAGTAGATCTTCCTTTTCTAAATCCAAATTGTGCATCGGACAGTGTATTATTTTCATCACAAAAGGTAACCATGCGTTTACATAATATCGATGTAAACAGTTTAGATAAACAGCTAACTAATGTAATACCCCTATAGTTGTTTACATCATTTTTATCTCCCTTTTTATGTAACGGTATCATGACACCCTCTGTCCATTTTTCTGGAAAAAAACCACTGTTCAAAATGGAATTAAATATGTCACAAACATGTGACGATAAAATATCAATAGATTCTATAAAATATTCATTCATTAAAAAATCACTACCAGTAGATTTACCACGATTAAGGTTTTTAACAGCTTCTAATATTTCAGATACAGTTATCGGCCTATCTAGCTGTTCATCTGCACCATCCAAATTATCAAAATCATGATTCATAGCAAATGCCTCTGCATCATCATTTTTTATATTCAATATATCATTTCCAAGTCCAGAAAAATAATCATAAAACGACTCAATAGTAATATTATGACTAATCTTTTTATTACTACTTTTAAAAAATTTCCAGAATTCCTTAGGTTTTGAATGCCTAAGCTTCTCAATATCTGACAATTTCTTTAATTCAAAAGCCCTACGTTTTTTCTTAATAATATCCTTATATTCCTTTTTTAATATACAAAACTGTTCCCTACTAAAGTTAGATTTGCATCGATTAAATATGCACAATGCTTCACTATATCTTTGTTTCGCTTGAATACATTCCGCATCAAACCATTCCTTATTTCTTACCATTGGTTCGTCAGTAAAAGTAGGGTCACAATTATTAAAAACCTTTCTACAAAAAAGTGGATCGGCAACATCACGCAAAATATTTGTAAAATTACAAACTACAGTATTTATTGACGCCCTGTCCGAAATATCTATATTATTCGTCACACTATTCAAATCAGTTAATCGAGAAATCAATCTCGCTCTGAACTCATTCTTTAAATCACTAGACCATTTATATCGAACATCACTGTTCACAGTAGCAACCTTACGTTTAACATTACACATCAATGCAAAGGAAACAGGACAATGATCACTCCATTCATTGAATGAGCAAACATTAAAATCATTAATACTCGCAAAATTACATTCTTTTGTTAACAAATAATCAATCACAGATGCACCTTGCCTTGAGGCGTAAGTATAAGCTCCACAGTCATAATCCTGAAATAAGCGACCGTTAACTATACGCACACTCATGGATTTACAAAGATCAATATGCCACAAGTTATCTCTCACAACATAATCAAATGCTTTTGAAAAATCGACAAATACACAATACAATTTTTTTCTTTGATTTAAAATATGCGTAATTAAACCGTGTAAGATGATCTAAACACCCCCAGCCCCCACGCCCCCTGCGCTTCAATAATAACATTGTATTTTTTCGCCCATTCCTTTAATCTATTATTTAGAACTCTCGTGAAGAGTTTTCCTAAACAGCTAAGTAGAGTTATACCCCTGTAGTTCTCCACATTATTTATGTTTCCCTTTTTATGTAATGGAATGACGTATCCTTTCAACCAAACGTCTGGAAAATAACCTATAGTAAACACTTTATTGAACAATTTACAGAAAGTTGGTGTTAAAATACCTTTTCCATGTATAAAAAATTCATTTATCAGCATATCCGGTCCAGCTGTTCGATTAGTTTTTAGTTGCTTGATTAACTTAATAATTTCTTCCTCTGTCAATGTAACATTTAATTCGTCAAACATAATACTAAATTCGTTCTGCTCATATCGCTCATTAAATCGGCATCATTACGCGAATCATATAATAATCATATAATAGGCATCATTACGATAATCATATAAGTATCATATAATCGGCATCATTACGATAATCATATAAGTATCATATAATCGGCATCATGACGATAATCATATAAGTATCATAATATAGGCATCATTACGATAATCATATAAGAATCATATAATAGGCATCGTTACGATAATCATATAAGTATAATATAATCGGCATCGTTACGATAATCATATAAGTATCATATAATCGGCATCATGACGATAATCATATAAGTATAATATAATCGGCATCGTTACGATAATCATATAAGTATCATATAATCGGCATCGTTACGATAATCATATAAGTATAATATAATCGGCATCGTTACGATAATCATATAAGTATAATATAATCGGCATCGTTACGATAATCATATAAGTATCATATAATCGGCATCGTTACGATAATCATATAAGTATAATATAATCGGCATCGTTACGATAATCATATAAGTATCATATAATCGGCATCATGACGATAATCATATAAGTATCATATAATCGGCATCATGACGATAATCATATAAGTATCATATAATAGGCATCGTTACGATAATCATATAAGTATCATATAATAGGCATCGTTACGATAATCATATAATAATCATATAATAGGCACCATTATGATAATCATATAATAATCATATAATAGGCATCACTACGATAATCATATAATAATCATATAATAGGCATCATTACGATAATCATATAATAATCATATAATAGGCATCATTACGATAATCATATAAGTAATACGTATATGTGGTAAAATTGGCAGTATACACGTTATCGCGGTAATAGTTTCGGATGGTTATGGTATTTTATATCACACTTTTCTTGTTTTAAAGGGACACATGTCAGTCTTGAAGTTTTTTATCAGCCATTAAAAGTACCGTCTCGATTTATTAATTCAGAATTAATTTAACCTGACACCTGCTTGCATATATTATATGAAGTTTTGAGTTTTCAACTTTTATTCGTTATCATATCATAGACATATAGTATGGGTGCACTATAATCAGATGAAAATGCAAAAACAGTTTGCTTTATACTATGAGTATAATTAATACATGTACTAATGTTTAAACAAATGTAAGTTATGTAGAAAAAACTAACGGTACGCCGTGAGTTTTAAACACATCAAGATTGCCATGTGTCCCTTTAATATGGTTATGCCTACAGCAAAGAGAATATAATTTCGCCTAAATAGCATTCTGTCATATAGGCATAAAACCACCATTTATTTTCCACAATAATACCAATGTTAAAATGTCACATATTAATGATTTGTTGCAACTTCAACTCAGGTATGGATAAAGCAGGAGTGTAATTTTTCATATAGGAAAATCACCAGAAAAGGCGGGGTCACAAGAAATGTAAAAATATCCTTGTTTGTTTACTAAACAGGTCAAGGGTTCAGCTGTTTTCATTGATAGTTGCTCGCAAAAAGTGTATGCATAGATTCTACATTCAATTATCCAGTAAAACCTATCAATACACGTCTTATACATACCAAACAAAATCGAATAGAAATGAGATATTTTTATCTTATAATGCCCATTTACAGCAAAAAAGGAGGGATTACTTTCTTTTTTTTAAGAGGAATTACATTTCAGGCCTGCCAAATCTCCGGATAAAATCCAGTTTCTCAGGATTTTTCAGTCGCTCTCCGGATTTAAGTGTACAATCTCCGGATTTTCCCTCAAAACAAAATGTTCATGATTTAAAAGGTATATTTTCACAGTTCATCAGCTATTTCCCGAAATGGTCTTGTTACGCTCCCTAGTCCGCTTAGTATTTACAAGTGTTGAATCAGCGGGGATCATCCGTGCAATGCACTGACTGAATATACAATTAACACCTAAGGACATAATTAGTTCCTTCAGTAATTGCAGCAATATGTATGTGGTCAACCTAATTGAAGAAAGTGTGAGGAACTAGCAACTCCTTGTGTGTGGTACCACTATAACAGCTATTGCTGTGTACGAGGATATTAATTTGTATAATAGTTGACTGTATTTGCATTTAGTACGCATCTTGTAGAAAAGTTAGTGTACTTTCATAAAAAAAATGTGGTAAAATGAAAGCAAGTATTTCTAATCGAATTACTATGCTAATCTATTACTTTCTATAACTATCAAACAATGCATCAACTTGTATTAATTGCATAAATAATTAATTTTTGTGCTTTAAAAAAAAAGTGCGAAAATGAAGTCACGCGCTCCAAATTTCCATTAAAAATGTTATTCGCGCGCTTTAAATTTTAAATTTTAAAAATCTCAGGATTTTGTGTTAAAAGGTTTTGGCAGGCCTGACATTCGGAGGTTTATATGCAATTAACCTCTATATACACCTGTTTCTACGCACCTACATACTAAAGAGAACCATCGTAAATGTTGACACTGTTACGAATAACAATGTAAGGCATGGGTGAGGATTTGACAAGCTGTACGTTTACGACTGTATAATTAACTATGAATGTAACCGTGTATTATGGTAGGATATTAATGAGAATGTCAACACAAATTGCAGTAATTATAGTAAAACATTGTTTTCTTTTTTATGCCTCCCTTTATGTCATACCTCTAAAGGAAGGCATGTAGTATCACACCGTGCGTCCGTCCGTTATTCCGTCCGAAACAATCATGTCTCAAAGAACTGAAGCGATTTCCGTGAGACGTCACACAAATGGTAACCACAATGAGAAGGTGTCGTATGCACGAATCGGGTCCATTCCTCAAAGGTCAAGATCACACTTGGAGGTCAAAGGTCAAATGAGTCCAAATTTTCGTCCGAAACAAAATGTTCAGGGGCATTTGTCACTTATTGGTGACATTTCTATTAATTAGCTCACATTTGTCCGAACTATGGAAGCTACGTATGTGTCCTTGATATACAAGGTTTTTCCCCCTCAAAATTGGGAAAAGTGTCCTAATGTGGGAAAAAACGCGCTTATTTCTCATTTTGGGCAAGTGTGAGATTTCATCAATTAAGTAAATATGACAATTTTGTGGTTTATTTATATTTTCATTCATTATTTTTATAATTACTGACTTCTCAGTCAAAACTGACTTAACTGACAAAAACGCATTGCAGAATTAATGCTTTTTCTAAAATTCCGAGGGACTGTTGCTTTTTGATTGAGAAAGACTTCTGCCTTGGGTGGGAAAAAACAAGTTTTTAACTTGGAAGAGGCTTTTTATCCCTTTACGGGTCTCTGTTACATAAGGTAGAGCAGCCCTGTCATAAAGCAGAAAATATCACTATATGCCAGATGATAACGGACAATTAACGACGTCAGGGTGGTCAGATATGTCATGCAGTCGTTTACATGTTACCAAGATATTTAAATGCCCACGCACATTTAATCTTCTTTTTTTAGCCTTTTTCGGATGTTTTGCGGTTTTAAGCGCCGGCAGTAAATGGTAAATTCCCTTCTGCTGCAGTTCGGAAACGGGCATTGCTTGTCACGTCAGCAGTCCGCAACAAAAACTTTTGTCATGTTTGTTTGTATGTTTTTTTACGTCATTTTCAACACATATAACTGAAGGTTATATATTACGGTCGATTTTTTGTGATGGAGGCAGACCACACAATTTTCATGGGTAGAACCAGTACTGCACATCATTTCCATTTTCTGCACATCTCCCCAAATGGAAATGATGTTTAAAAAAAAAGAAAAAAAAATGGTTTCTAATTGTTACATATGCTAGTTTAATACTTTTATGTTTATGTTCATCATGAACTTGAGCCTAAAAAAATCTATAAAGACATCTTGTGTATTTAGCGACATATGTAATTTTGAAGACAAAAAGATTCACTTGTTGATGCCGTCGTGTAGCTGAAGTAAGGTAGTATTTATATGTTATTAAATTTGTATTGAGATATATGCACGAGTTCTTCCGTGTACTGGAGCGCCATATTTATCGCGGAAGAACTAGTGCATGTATCCCAATGAGAATCTAATAACCTTGTTTTGGCATACGCATTTTTAATATAAAAAATAGAATAGTTGGAACAAAATCATATGTTTTAAGATTTTATTTTCGTCAAAAATATGTGTTTGAAAGAAACACATGTTCTTAACATTGTGGGAATTTACCACACTGCAATCAACACACTACGATTTGTTTTTATCACGTGACATAATTTCTGTGACGTAATATATATAAAACGTACATGAAACTGTAAATTGCACAAATCCAGAACGAGTATGCAAAACAGGAAAGAAGTTCCAAGTACATCACACACCCCTATTTACAACACGTCGGATTCGGGCCAATATTGATGTTTCCAGTTACATTGAAAGTAAAGGGAGTTTGTTAATGCGTATGCAATAACTACATGTATAGTGTGTGGTTTCCTTCACCAGCGTGTGGTTTCCTTCGTCTGCATTTCGCAGCCTCGGTGAAGTGTTGGCGCTGACAAACTTTTTTTTACAGTTGTCCTTCATCCGCTGCTAAAAGATAAGAACTATTTATTTTAAAAGGACCACTACAGTGGTTGACACATAATATGCAGACTGTGGGCAACAAACTTTGACCTTGGCCTGTTGTAACCGGTTTCTCGTTATCTGTCATAATTGACGACAGCGATTCATATTTTATGGCAAAAAGTCGGTAATATTTCGAGGGGTGAGTGGAAACTATATATAAATAACGAACAAGATACACTAGTGTCACATTAACCCTCGATTATGTCCTCATCAACATTGTTACTAGTGTAAATAACAATTAGTAATCTCTCTCCTTTTAGCATAGTGCATAATGTTCATGTATATACTAGCACGTCGTCTACTTCGATCTTATTTGCAAGAAGTAAGAGGCCGGTTTAGGTCGTGAATTTGGATAGGTAATTTTGGTAAGTGCTTAACGTCCATAGGTTTTAATAACAATCATTATTTATAGTGTATAATGAATTACAGCGTTGATTACATAGTTGTTATTCTATCATAAAATTATTACATTGCATTTATGCTTGTGATTGATAGAGGCTATTATTAGTAATATTAATAATATATAAAGAAATACAGCGTCGTTACTCTATCAATAATTAGGGTATTACATTTCTGCCTGTTTCTTCTATGATAAAATTATTATTTTACATTTCTGTCTGTGATTTATAAAAATGTTATACCACAATTGCCTAAATACACACTATGCATCGTGTAATACCCGAGGATATACACAGCATATGTCAGTTATTGTGGTATAAATACAATATAGCATGAGTCATGCACGTGTACGGACGATAATGCACTCGCTAACGCTCGTGCATTATCTCCCCGTACACGTGCAAAACTCATGCTCTATTATATACTTATTATTATGTAATAATATATAAAGAAATAAAGCCTTGTTATTATATCAATACATTATTATTTTACTTTTCTGTCTGCGATTTGTAGAGATTATTATTATATTTAAAGAAATACAGCGTTGTTTTTAAACTCATTTCAAAATTACGATACGCATTGTGTCTCATTTATGATTAAAACGTTTTTCCTTTGTCATTTACGATATATTTTTTATCGATTATATATTTAATTTGTCTAACATTATATTTATATTATATATAAAAAACAGATCTTGATTGATCCTTATTACTAATTTCTGGGATAAATTTTAGTTGTGTGTTTTGCTAAAGCTTTATAATATACCTTAATGTGTAATGTTTTGCCAATTTTCTGAGTAATATTGTTTCTCGTTTAAAAAAAAGGGAAAACACGGGACACAAAGTCTTCGTATTGTGATGGTTGATAACCTTATAACAATATTTCCATGGTTCACGCACTGCATCTGATAACCTTATAACAGTATGTCCATGGTTCGCACACTGCATTTGATACCTTATAACAATATTTCCATGGTTCGCACACTGCATTTGATAACCTTATAACAATAGTTCCATGGTTCACACACTGTATTTGATAACCTTATAACAATATTTCCATGGTTCACGCACTGCATCTGATAACCTTATAACAGTATGTCCATGGTTCGCACACTGCATTTGATACCTTATAACAATATTTCCATGGTTCGCACACTGCATTTGATACCTTATAACAATATTTCCATGGTTCGCACACTGCATTTGATAACCTTATAACAATAATTCCATGGTTCACACACTGCATTTGATACCTTATAACAATATTTCCATGGTTCGCACACTGTATTTGATAACCTTATAACAATAGCTCCATGGTTCGCACACTGTATTTGATAACCTTATAACAATAGTTCCATGGTTCACACACTGTATTTGATAACCTTATAACAATATTTCCATGGTTCGCACACTGCATTTGATACCTTATAACAATATTTCCATGGTTCGCACACTGTATCTGATAACCTTATAACAATATTTCCATGGTTCACACATTGTATTTGATAACCTTATAACAATAGCTCCATGGTTCGCACACTGTATTTGATAACCTTATAACAATAGCTCCATGGTTCACACACTGTATTTAATAACCTTATAACAATAGCTCCATGGTTCACACACTGTATTTGATAACCTTATAACAATAGTTCCATGGTTCACACACTGTATTTGATAACCTTATAACAATAGCTCCATGGTTCGCACACTGTATTTGATAACCTTATAACAATAGTTCCATGGTTCACACACTGTATTTGATAACCTTATAACAATAGCTCCATGGTTCGCACACTGTATTTGATAACCTTATAACAATAGCTCCATGGTTCACACACTGTATTTGATAACCTTATAACAATAGCTCCATGGTTCGCACACTGTATTTGATAACCTTATAACAATAGCTCCATGGTTCACACACTGTATTTGATAACCTTATAACAATAGTTCCATGGTTCACAAACTGTATTTGATAACCTTATAACAATAGCTCCATGGTTCGCACACTGTATTTGATAACCTTATAACAATAGCTCCATGGTTCACACACTGTATTTGATAACCTTATAACAATAGTTCCATGGTTCACACACTGTATTTGATAACCTTATAACAATATTTCCATGGTTCACACACTGTATTTGATGACCTTATAACAATAGCTCCATGGTTCACACACTGTATTTGATAACCTTATAACAATAGTTCCATGGTTCACACACTGTATTTGATAACCTTATAACAATATTTCCATGGTTCACACACTGTATTTGATAACCTTATAACAATAGCTCCATGGTTCACACACTGTATTTGATAACCTTATAACAATATTTCCATGGTTCACACACTGTATTTGATAACCTTATAACAATAGCTCCATGGTTCACACACTGTATTTGATACCTTATAACAATAGTTCCATGGTTCGCACACTGCATTTGATAACCTTATAACAATATTTCCATGGTTCACGCACTGCATCTGATAACCTTATAACAGTATGTCCATGGTTCGCACACTGCATTTGATACCTTATAACAATATTTTCATGGTTCGCACACTGCATTTGATAACCTTATAACAATATTTCCATGGTTCACACACTGTATTTGATAACCTTATAACAATAGCTCCATGGTTCACACACTGTATTTGATAACCTTATAACAATAGCTCCATGGTTCACACACTGTATTTGATAACCTTATAACAATAGCTCCATGGTTCACACACTGTATTTGATAACCTTATAACAATAGTTCCATGGTTCACAAACTGTATTTGATAACCTTATAACAATAGCTCCATGGTTCGCACACTGTATTTGATAACCTTATAACAATAGTTCCATGGTTCACACACTGTATTTGATAACCTTATAACAATATTTCCATGGTTCACACACTGTATTTGATAACCGTATAACAATAGTTCCATGGTTCACACACTGTATTTGATAACCTTATAACAATATTTCCATGGTTCACACACTGTATTTGATAACCTTATAACAATAGCTCCATGGTTCACACACTGTATTTGATAACCTTATAACAATAGTTCCATGGTTCACACACTGTATTTGATAACCTTATAACAATATTTCCATGGTTCACACACTGTATTTGATAACCTTATAACAATAGCTCCATGGTTCACACACTGTATTTGATAACCTTATAACAATATTTCCATGGTTCACACACTGTATTTGATAACCTTATAACAATAGCTCCATGGTTCACACACTGTATTTGATACCTTATAACAATAGTTCCATGGTTCGCACACTGCTTTTGATAACCTTATAACAATATTTCCATGGTTCACGCACTGCATCTGATAACCTTATAACAGTATGTCCATGGTTCGCACACTGCATTTGATACCTTATAACAATATTTCCATGGTTCGCACACTGCATTTGATAACCTTATAACAATATTTCCATGGTTCACACACTGTATTTGATAACCTTATAACAATAGCTCCATGGTTCACACACTGTATTTGATAACCTTATAAAAATAGCTCCATGGTTCACACACTGTATTTGATAACCTTATAACAATAGCTCCATGGTTCACACACTGTATTTGATAACCTTATAACAATAGCTCCATGGTTCACACTGTGCAGTTGATAACCTTATAACAATAGTTACATGGTTCACGCACTGCATTTGTTAACCATGTAACACTATTTCTATGGTTCACACACTGAATTGTTAACCTTATAACAATATTTCCTTGGTTCGCACACTGAATTTGATAACCTTATAACAATATGTCCATGAAATGTCACCACAGTTTTCATTACGAGCTACTTTCGAGGGTAAGGACTCCGGAAGTAAAATATTAACAGTATGCCACCAGTATATACTATGGGAGTTACCGTTATTTTCATTACGTGGTCCCGCCTTTGTTCCATTAAGCGATGAGAAAGCTTATATAACCAGGATTTTATAATGGATATTTCAACAATAAAACACGTTTAAAAACATTTTTTATTAAAAAAATGTGATGACCTGTTTAAAATGACCTATTAAATGTTTTAATTTTGGAATATGAAAACTTTCTAAGCTGAAATTAAGGTTTTATTTCATACCCGTTTGACCCCGTTTTTGCTTCTTGGAGAAGGGGTTGGATGGGTATTAAAGTTAATACATGGACCACGTAATGTTTATTGCGTTTTATAGTTTTAGTAGTCTTAAAATAGTTTATTGTAGTAAGATATAATGTACATGAGTTATATCCATTCATATTTTAATATTATTAATATTGTATGATGCGTGTTGCCGATTCCTAAACAAGTATAAGCGCTAACCACGCATTTGTGGGAAGCATGGACAGATAAATTGGATAAATATTAACATGAGTAATTGCCCTTTTTATTTGAAGGAAAAATCTTGATAAATAATATGTTGCCTTCTTCTGGAAAACAATAACGGCTAACCCCACCAAACTTAGGATGCGACATCTTAAACAAAACCAATCAAGTGTAGAAGGCAAGGCAAACAATATAAGCTTGAGTTATAACATTTTAAGTATAAATATTGTAAAATGTGTGTTTGACACCTAGTCCTCTTAAACTTTTACAGCAGGTTTCCTATGAAGCAATGGCACATGATGTAGATACACACTATTGTATTTATTTCCCTTAACAGCAACAACCAACATCTGGAGCAGTGCATTAAGTTGGAATATAAAGTCACTGTCGTTAATTATCTCAGTCATACCAGTTTGTTTTATTAATGTAATTTTTACTGATAAATATGCACCATAAACTTATTAATACAAGCATTAACGTCATATGTTGCGTAACATTTGTGACCGCTGTACGGCCGTCAGCCGTCCATCAGCGTTTGCTTTTACGACTTTCCCTCATAAACCGCTTGGCAAATTCGGACCATGGAGGATTCTTAAATCTATATCTTTCAAAGTTGTGTCAAAAATAGATCAACGTTCATCGAAGATGGCCTCCAGTTACTAAATATACCCTCAAACCTTACAATAGCAGCCGAAAAGATTTCAACAGTTTAGACAGAAATGATTGCTATTGTTCGGGGCGTTGTTTCAGTTAAAGGTTGTTGTTTTTTTGTTGTTTTTTCAATTTGCAGAAGAACAATCAATATAAACCTAAATAAGTTGTATATCAGTAAAACAGACATTGTTAGTGGTAAAAAGTTAGCTTTGAAAATCGGTATGTCTATTAGAAAAGCTTAAGATTTGTCTCCGATACATAACTTCCTCATTTTATTAATAAAGTTTCCTTTTAAAAGGAACGGCTTGCCTTGTTAGGTAATATAATGAGGAGGTAGGGGCAAAAGGGGAATCTCATAACATAATTCGTTTCAGTACGATTAAGATAACAACATTTCGTAATAACAGCATAACAAAATAAGCCTCGATTTTGTAATATTAATACCTTTGACACCATCGTGTCAAACCTATAAATAGTCGACCCGTCTATTGATAATATGAAAACTACATTGTTTCATTAAAAAAAAGAGAATGGTCCTGGAATCTCAATTTAAACAAATCGATACCAACGCGTCAACACCTATCTCCAGAAGTGGACCTTTCCTTCAAGTTTTGAGCAGGGAACCGGTTACTTCCTGTTCGATTTTGAGCAGGGAACCGGTTACTTCCTGTGAAAAACCGAAATCAATACATAGGGTGCAAGCCAAAAAGGTCATCGTGCCATACATTATTATATACATTCGATGCTTCCAGAATAGCTGCATAAGTGTGACTGACATGCTCTTTGATGTACAGACGTGTACAGACGTGTAAGGTATAAGTCCAAATAGAATATCCCGTTATAACTCCGCCGAGCGTCGGAGCAGCTCCTCCAAACTTCGCCCACGTCTGCACGCCGTAGGGGCGAAAATGTTTCCTCCGTTTTTGGCGGTGGATGGGAGCCTGGACACTCCATGATAGGAGTGTCCGGGCGCCCATCCATATGGCGGGCAGAAGTAACAGAAACATTGTGAAAATCGAACCAAAAATCGAACAGAAATTGTATGTTTGTTCCTTTGGTGTTTAACGTCAATTTCCAGTACATTTAAGGCTATGCATGACTGGCTGTCGATTTTTTGTGTTGGAGGCAGACCACCGACTTATTCCTGGGTAGAACCAGTCTGTATACCTCCCACCAACCACTTGAGCTCACAAGTTGAGCTTTCTGTGGGATTCGGACCCGCAGCAGTAATCGGCGAGAAGGTTTACAAGGCAACGTCGTTAACCCCTCGACCGCGGAGTCACGAACAGGAAGTGTAGTAAGTGCAGATGTCATCCATCCTCAGACATACTTTTAAAATTGTGTTTTTGTATTTCAGTTGATCGAACGAATTGTTAACGATGGAAACGTCTGCTGGCTTCATCTGTCTGTTGGTGATATTGCACGTGGTGATATTGCACGTGCATGATGTGACGTCACAAGCGCACTTCAATTATAATCGAACGGGTTTGTTAAACAGTTTGTTTCTAGGGGATAATAATCCCTTAGTTGTATAAGATTATAACAAGAATATTGAGTGTTTTTTTTGTATTTTTGAAACAAAGATTGATGGGTGATACTGGACAATGTTTATTGTATTCTCTATTCCCTATTCTTGCACTCCCTCTGCGTTACAACTGAAAGCTCTTATGTCATCAACATACTGGACAGCGTTTATTGTATTCTCTATTCTCTATTCTTGCACTCCGTCTGCGTTATAACTGAAAGCTCTCCTGTCATCAACATCGCTCAAAGCTCCCCGTCTCCACACCGTGACCTCCTCCATAAATAGTTCCTTTCGCTAACTTTGAAATTTAATATAACATCAAATACAATAGGATTATTACTATAGTAACTTGTTCTGGAAGTTTGTATCACCTCGAGTAGGTCAATTCCAGACCAGGATTGCAAAGTGAAACGGTACGACATCTGGCGGCGAATATTATTTTATGACATTGCTAATGGATAAAAAGATGTGTGTTTTATGGCCAAACTGTCACTCAAGATGACCTCCATGTCTAAAAAAAAGTTATGTCATTTACAGAGTGGCGTGTATTAAGTAGTCTTCCGGGAACAAGATAAACAAGTCTAAGGCCTACCGGATTTATTTTTTTAATCAAACGCTATAACTCTGATGTGTCTAGTCTGATGCAACTGGTTTTGAACTTGTCCAAGTTCAGTGGCCTAACCTAGAAAACGTCTCCTGCTGCAGGGACAAATAACTTAAAAAGAGGCACTACCCGTTGATTCGACTTCCCTATGTCTGTCCCACACATTGAAAAAAAACATTTGCAATAGTATTTACTAAAAAAATAAATTACAAATTTATTGATGGAAAGAAGAATTGAAATCGCCTATAAGTACATACACGGGTAAAAGTAACCATAATTTTGATAAATAAACAGCAACAACAAGAAACAGAACAGAACCTAGCTGGACGAAGTAGGTTAAAATGCTGCAGCCATGTGCAGTTTCATACGGTATCCGGTTGGGGCCAGATACAATGTTTCATTGTCGTGGGCGACAATGTGACATCGCGACCTTGCGATATGACATTTCGATACGACAACTCGACATTGCGATACGACATAATTTCTTGCACTCGCGATGTCTTATCGCAATGTCGCGATGTCGTAACTCAATTGTCGGGTATCGCATTGTTGCCCACGACAACGCGACATTCTTTCAATTGTCGTAATGTCGCCAATGACAATGCGACATTCTTTCAATTTCCGTAATGTCGCATTGTCGCGATGTCGACCTAATAATTTATTCTGGATAGTTTTTAAGGTGACACCGCCTTATTCACGTGTTATATTCGTGCCGGTGTTACGTTACAAACTACCGTATATAAATGATCAGGTCGACATCGCGATATTACAACAATTGGGGGCACTCCACATTTTAATGTATATTTCTCAATCATCAAACCCATGACAAGCCCTTAGCCTGAATCCTCGAGCAAAAATTAATCACATCATCATTGTGTCATACATTTCTTAGAAGACAATAAAAATACCCATGTTTCCATACCAAATAAAAGTATCAAAAAGCATTTTTTGTACAACTTTAGTCCCATTTCTTTAAGATTACCCCACCCCTCAAATCATGCTAAAAAAGCAATTTTAGCAATATTTCAAATGTCAATAAATAAAAAAATATTTTTTTCCTACGCATATCAGGGTCATGTCTGCACTCATAATGCTCTTGCATATCAGGAAATGCTAAATTCTACATACCTAGTCTGGCGTTTTAAAAAGTTATTCCATGCTGATCTCCCCGTGATTGAAAATCAGCTATTTTACCTACTTTTAGGAAGTTTTTGATTGGTTCACATTTTTCTATTTATAGCCTCCAAAAAACCCAAAGAATGCATATTCCAATACACCAAAATAAACTTAGAAGTACTCAAAACTGAAAAAAATCAAACATGTGCTTCATAATTATTATAAATACCATCCATGAACCTAACAGATGCTTAGTTGATTTCTTTCTGATTTACACCATGGACATTCATGCGAAACTGAGGATTGTCCCCAATTGAAAGAATGTCGCGTTGTCATTGGCGACATCACGACAACTGAAAGTATGTCGCATTGACATAACGACAATGCGACATAATGTCATGTTGTCGTGGGCGACAATGCGACACCCGACAATACGACAACTCAACATTGATATACGACAATTATGTCGCGATGTCGTATCGCAATATCGCGTTGTCAGATCGCAATGTCTCGATGTCGCATTGATAGAGTCGCATTGGCGCCCACGACAACGCAACATTGTATCTGGCCCCAACCGGACACCGAATGAAAATGCACATGGCTGCGGCATTTTAACCTACTTCGTCCAGCTAGGTTCTGTTCTGTTTCTTGTTGTTGTTGTTTATTTATCAAAATTATGGTCACTTTTACCCATTTATTTACTTATAGGCGATTTCTATTCTTCTTTCCACCAATAAATTTGTATTTTATTTTTTTAGTAAATGCTACAGTAAAGTTTCTTTTCAATGTGTGGGACATACATAGGGAAGTTGAATCAACGGGTAGTGCCTCTTGTTAAGTTATTTGTCCCTGCAGCAGAAGACGTTTTCTAGGTTATGCCACTAGTTATTTGTCCCTGCAGCAGAAGACGTTTTCTAGGTTACACCACTGAACTTGGACAAGTTCAAAACCAGTTGCATCAGACCAGTCACATCAGAGATATAGCCTTTGATTTTTAAAAAAAAAAAGTTTTCCGGTAGGCCTTAGACTATTCAAGCCAGCAGAGTTATACAGGCCCTCTTGTGCATCTTGTTCCCTAAGACTACTTAATACACGCCACTCTGTAAATGACATAATTTTAGACATGGAGGTCATCTTGAGTGACAGTTTGGCCATAAAATACAAATCTGTTTATCCATCAGCAATTTCATAAAATAATATTCTAGTCTAGATTTGAAACAGTTTAATGACAATTGATCACAATATATTTGAAATGGATTGACCCTTTAAGATTTTGATATGTCGCCCAAGATCGCCAATTTGGCTGAAACTATGTAAAATTTATGGAAATTTTAAATATCCAGCAATCGTGCAAATATTCATACAGTCTTTCATTCTCAGTACTTTCAGTACTTTGATTTATCATGTAAGGCCAGTAATTATGTAGGGGAAATAACCCTGCAAGTGATGTGGCAAATATCGCCGCCAGATGTCGTACCGTTTCACTTTGCACGTAATGAAATCCGTTTCTGTCGAACGGACTGCGTTTGCATTGCGATTATTTTACATACCACCAGACTAAATGTGTTTGCGTTAAACTGATTCATATTGCATCATGCTGATTTACTTTGCTCTGTATCGCTTCACATTTTGCGATGAATCGTTTAAGTTTTCATCGTACCGACTTGTATTCTATTGTATTGCATTATTTTTTTTTTGTCAAATGGTTTGTCATCGCACTGAATGTTTTCTATTTGCGTCGTATGGTTTGAAATTTTACACCGTATCATTTCACTTCGAACCGTATCACTTTGTAACGAATGAACCGAGTTCACACGCCGCATCGCATCAATTGTACGTCATCAAATGATTTCATGTTGAATTAAACGGCCTTTCATTGAATGGTTTGTAAATATCCACCTTTTGACGGTTATGGCTTCCCAATTTTACGTCATTTTCAACACATGTTAGATTATATATGACGGTCGTTTTTAGCTCTGCTGGCAACAGAGCTGATGGGATGGCGAGTTGTCCGTCGTCCGTCCACCGTCCGTTAACTTTTGCCTTGTTTTTTTCTGAAAAATGCCATACTAAGCCTTGTGAACACTCTAGCACCTTCATTTATTATTTAATCGTTACTAAACCTGCAAAGATTGTTAATACCAATGACATCTTGACAAGTTCGAAAACCAGCTAAATTGAATTAGTAATACCGGAGTTATGGCCCTTGTTTTGTTGAAAAATGCCATTTTCTGCCTTGTGAACACTCTAGCACCTTCATTTACTATTTGATCTTTACCAAACTCGCATAGATTGTTAATAATAATAAAAGCTTGGACAATTTCGAAAACGAGCTAAATTGGGTCAGTAACACCAGAGTTATGGCTCTTGTTTTTTCTTTAAAAAATGCCATATTCTGCCTTGTGAACACTCTAGCACCTTCATGTACTATTTGATCTTTACCAAACTTGCACAGATTGTTAATATCAATAAAAGCTCGGACAAGTTCGAAAACCAGCTATATTGGGTCAGTAACACCAGAGTTATGGCCCTTGTTTTTTTCCAGGAAAATGCCATTTTCTGCCTTGTAAACACTCTAGCACCTTCATGTATTATTTGATCTTTTCCAAACTTGCACCGATTGTTAATATAAATGAAAGTTCGGACAAGTTCGAAAAACAGCTAAATTGGGTAACTAATACCAGAGTTATGGCTCTTGTTTGTTCTGACAAATGCCATTTTCTGCCTTGTGAACACTCTAGCACCTTCATTTATTATTTCATATTTACCAAACTTGCACAGATTATTGATATCAATGAAAGCTCAGACAAGATCAACAAATAGCTAAAATGGATTAGAATCATAAGAGTTATGGCCCTTGTATTTTCCTGAAAAAAAATCGTTTCCTGTCTTGTGAACACTCCAGCACCTTAATTTATTATTTGATTTTTGCCAAGCTTGCATATATTGTTAATAGCATTGAAATCTTGGACGAGTTCGAAAAACAGCAAGATCGGACCATTAATGCCGGAGTTATGGCCATTGCCTTTGCTCAGATGTGCCCTTTTCTGCCTTGTGAAGACTCCGGCACCTTAATTTATTATTTGATTTTTATCAAGCTTCCATATATTGTTAATAGCATTGAAATCTTGGACGAGTTCGAAAAACAGCAAGATCGGACCATTTATGCCGGAGTTATGGCCCTTGTCTTTGCTCAAATATGCCCTTTTCTGCCTTGTGAAGACTCCGGCACCTTAATTTATTGTCTGATCCTTACCAATAATTTTTTATTTTTTTTTATAAATTTTATATTTTGTTCTTTATTTTTTTTTATTTTTTTTTTTTTTTTTGTTATATATATATATAATTTTTTTTAACGCGTGATGGATTTGACGAACATTAGCAGGAATCATTGGTATTATTATTTAGCCTATTGCAAATTTTTCAGGTTTTTTTGATTTTTGATGGAGTTACGGCCCTTGACATTTTTACTTTAAATTTCTTGTCGGCGCTATTCCTCCTAAACGCCTTGTTGGATTTCGACGAAACTTGGCAGGAAGCATCGGTAAGATGTCTAGTTGTGCATATCGCGCTTTTGTTCCAGTTTGCTTATTCTTGACGGAGTTATGGCCTTTTGACGTTTTTACTTTAAATTTATTGTCGGCGTTACTCCTCCTAAACGGCTTGTTGGATTTCTACGAAATTTGGCAGGAAATCTCGGTATTCTGTCTAGTTGTGCAAATCGCGGTACTGATGAGAATTTTATGACGACAACCCTTGATATAAGAGCCGTTTTAACCAGTAGAGCGTCTTCATGCCCTCTTGGGCTTCTTGTTTTTGTGGTGGAGGCAGACCACTCACTTTTACTGGGTAGAATTAGTACTGTACACCACCCGCCATCCGTAAGAATCGAATTTTCCTCACTTACAACAAGTCGAGCTCCCAGTGGGATTCGAACCCGCAACGGTGAGAGACGAAAGTTTACAACACAACGTCTTTAACCATTCGGCTAAGGAAACGCTAGAACATAATACATGTTTTAACACTGAGGCCCGAGTTATTTTTTATTTGGGTACCGACACATATTATTTATCATCATGTTGTAAACTATTTGTACGTACTACATTCCTGCTTGGAACCGTCCGTCGGATGGGGACGTAAACCGGGCGGTCCCGTGTAGCGGTCTATCCTCCGAGCACGTTAAAGAACCATAGGAATCTATTCGATAATAAGAGTAGGGCAGGTTCCCGGATTCCTATGTATCCTTTCTCTCTCTCTGGGACGGCTCTAGATAACCTATACTTTGTTGATGAGCCGTTAAACAACATTCAATTCAATTTAATTCATGCTTAGAACATTTATTCAGTATTTTATAAACGTAAAATATGTATGAGTTTGGTATGAAATCCTACCTAATTATCCATATTCAAAGTTAGTTCCGTGGTCTTCTTAATATCAGGATTTTTTTTGATTTTTGTTTTTTGCAGAATTGTAAATGAACTCCTCTTTTTATACTAGTTGCCTGTGCAAAACCTCAAATCTGAATACGGTAATTTAAAATGGCTGAAACTAATTTATCAAAAAGATGTGTGTTTGGTTGAATATATATAAATTTATGTAAACATTTAGTATGCTTTACATTGCCTTTTGACCTTGACCCGCAAACGTATTTTATGCTTCAGAAAATGACCCACCAGATGAAAACACTATTCCTAAATATGACAATATATTAACAATATTAAATAATATCATCATAAGTACAATATAAATATCTAGCCCACTTTTCCTAAACACCTTAATCGTTGTTGTTGAAGTATTTGCCTTCAATTTCAGATATCACAATATTCTTTTAAAATGATCAAATAATGCAGTATTTTCAAATAATACAATATCATCAGCATACAATAACATGAACATCTTAAACGTACCAACATCAATTCCATTAAGATCTCGAATCGTGTAACTCATTTATAAACATAGAAAACAAAAATGGTGATAATCATTCGCCCTGACGTACACCCAGTATAAACATTTGTATTCACCACTCAGTTCATTACACTATTTCGCTTTTGTTTTTACACAATCATATATTGACTTAGCAATATTAAACAGTCTTAGCCCCAACTTTATCAGTTTTTATCGTCAGTTATTTCTTACTACATAGTCAAAAGCTTTAGTAAAATTAATAAAAGCTCAGAATAGTTTTTCCCTTCATTTAGCACATGCGTTATTATATTGTGTAGAAAAAAATATTATCGACGGTATACTCATACCTGCCCTAAAACAAGCCTGAGCTTCCATACCCGTAGCCAGGGGGGGTGCGTTGGGTGCGTCCGCACCCAACTTTTTTGGACAAAAAATGCTCTATAGCTTCTGTCTCTAAATATAGATATAAAAGTCACCAGAATGCATGATTTACCGTTTCAATTTCAAAATTTTCTAGGGGGAGGACCCGCTAACCTGAATGTATTGAGGTAAGGCCAATAAAAGAGAAATTTCATATAAAAAATGCTCTATAGCGCCTGTCCCTAAATATAGATATAAAAGTCACCAGAATGCATGATTTACCGTTTCAATTTCAACATTTTCTAGGGGGAGGACCCCCTAACACCCCACCTGCAGGAGGGGGACACCCCCTCCCGCACCTACCCCCATCGCAACTTCTCATGTATTTAGGTAAGGCCAATAAAAGAGAAATTTCATATAAAAAATGCTCTATAGCTTCTGTCCCTAAATATAGATATAAAAGTCACCAGAATGCATGATTTACCGTTTCAATTTCAAAATTTTCTAGGGGGACGACCCCCTAACACCCCACCTGCAGGAGGGGGACACCCCCTCCTACACCTACCCCCATCGCCACTTCGTGGCTCACTTCGCCGCGTTTCGGCGATATCCGCACCCCCCTTTTCAAAAAACTGGCTACGGGCCTGGCTTCGACGTAAATATTATATTGGTTAATCTATTTAATGTATGGTGCTGAGGTCCATATGCAAGTTTATGGACTGGGCAGTCAAACCTAGAATGTTATATGGACCGAAGCGAATGTTATATGGACCGAAGCGAAGCTGAGGTCCTATATGGACCAAAGCGAAGCTGAGGTCCATATAACGTTCTAGGTCTGACTGCCCAGTCCATAAACTTCATATGGACCGAAGCACCATACATTATTTGTTATATTATTCCGAATCTGTCCAACAAATTAAATCAATACGTTTTATGATTTATTTTGACGTCGTTTTTTTCACACGTCCGTTAATATAGCTATCGGACCGGTCGCCCGGTCAATATATAGAGGTTATTAACTGGGGTAGGTGTGCCTCTTTGTGATATTGGCCCGAGATAGCCATATGAGGCCCGAGAGCTTTAGCTCGAGGGCCTCATATGGCTGTCGAGGGCCAATGTCACAAAGAGGCACACCTACCCCAGTTAATAACCTGTTTATTACATGTGTAACCAAAACACTATTATTTTGGATGGATTACTAGATCTAAATTGCGCAAAGTCATTTTAAATACCTTTTATCTACTTGTGTATTTTTTTTTTAATATGACTCTTTATTTAGATCCATTTTTATTCATTGATTTACAAGAATAAAATGAACGTATGACGTTTATATAATAGGATGTGCCATTTGAAATCGGCAATTCAGTACCTTGTTTCCAAAACACCAATTCACCCGACTTAATTAAAATTACACAGAAACATTTCTGACGTAATCTTTGTAACAAAATCATCATAATGATGACGTCGTGTTTGCCAGTGACGTTTTATTCCACGTCATCGACTTTGTCAGTTTTTGTTTTTACGTTTGAGCTTGTAGAAGAAAGGAAATATTAATGGTATTTGGTTCCGCAAATATAATTTAAGGATAGATCTACAACGGTAGGAGATTATTTTTTATTTCACATACTGTACAGTACTGTACAGTATGTATTGTTTCCTGCATGACTTATTTAAAATGTAACTGAGACCCGAACGGCAGTATACTGGTCGGGGGCCACTTTCGTTTTTGTAGGCCCTACCGCTTCTTTACTTTTTGGTTGTTTCTTGTTTCCAATCGTCTGTGCTAAACGTCTGTCGATAAGTAACATCGCGCTAGCAAAACAGTTTTTAAATGAGAATGACGGAAACTAGGCTTGGACGGAAACTGGTCTCTAAACAGTATATATTATAATAGGTTGTTGAAGACATTTCGATCAAAAACAACGAGTTGATATAAATGTACATGTACTGTATAATTTAATAGGTTAAATCTATCACACAATCGGCAAAATTTTCAACATCTCCGAGCCAGTGACACATTTTTTTCCACGTCATATTGTAGGGTGATTTAGACGGAGTCGTTCTTGTTTTTCACAATTTCATTATTAATGTCCGTCCTGATCTTTGTTCGGCTACTAACGATCTCCTGCGTGTACTCAGAGGGTAGCGAGCATTCTGGCTGCCATTTTCAACCGTCGCAGTTTTCGTTGGATGCACGTGCCGATGCACGATATGACTGGTTCGTGGTCGATTATTAAAAATATATCTACAATTTAATGCTAAATGTATGTTACGCAGTCTTGGTTTAATATGGATTTTCGGCCCGCCATATGGGTTTTTTGGCCCTTCATATGGATTTTTGGCCCGCCGTTTCACGCGCTTATCTAATATGACCGCAGAGACAATGCCTGTATGACACGAAAAACAGGCCGTTTTTGTTACTATATATAGTAACACATGTAATAAGCAACTTTATGGACCGGATGACGTCACATTAAACAAAGATTGGAATATGCAAATGAGGTGTAATTTTGTTCAATATTCTTATGACTAGCGTGATACCTCTATAATTCTCAACATTATCAATACTTCACTGTTTGTGACACGGTGTAGATAGCTAACCCAAGTGGCTTGTTATATGTAGTGTGCAAATACGGTAGAAGAGCATCTTAATTTACCATGAATAAAAAACTCATTAATATATAAGTTTTAGTTTACAGCTGTTTTATGGTTGATACAACTTTAGAGTGTGTAATCTCTACATCAATCTCTTCGAACATACTTCTGAACTCATTATTTCTATATCGTTCATTAAAAAATAGCACATCTTCGTCTGGCGAAAAAAATCTATCATCTTAGTTGTTAACAGCCTTAAACTATCTCTCGAAATCATTCAGGGATACGTTACATGGTTTTAAATGGGGTGCACCTTTTTACATATTCCAATAAAGTTTAGCATTTTTATATCGATCCTTTTTCAGAACAGCAATGATTGTTATTTTTTGTTATGTTTAACCATTGTCTTCCTTATTGCAGCTAATGTTGTGGACAGCTGGCACAGAAAGTTTATGGGCACTTGTGACGGCCAACAGCAGTCTCCGATAGACGTTCACCCTAACGGTGTCCTCTACGACGTCTTCTGCCAGTGCCCCAAGCTGACCTATGACGCTCGTACGGAGAAGGGCATACTGAGGAATGACGGTGAGTGCCTTGTATAGGTGGGATAATGCATTGTTTGGTGACACAGACGTATATGATAGTTTCTTCTCCGTGTAGTCATTAAACTATTCACAGAACAATTCAGTTGATTGTTGTTGTTTATTTTCAGTGCCGTAGGTGTTACGGCTAATCTACGCAAACGTGATCGATAATGGCCGATAAATAACCTATACGGCTGTCTTCAGTTAAAACAAAATAGTGTATGTAAATTAATAAAACCCTGGTTGCTGTTGACATTCAGCTTCTAGTAAATCCAAGTTCGCAGATCCATATACATTTGTCACTGATATGTTTTCCAAGGATGCAGGGTGTATTAATATGGGATTATCATCTTCTCTAAGACTAACGTAGTTATAAATGTCTAATGTAGGCCAATACATTTCGAACTGAGAAAGCAAAATGAATTTCCGACATTTCTAATTGTATGACATGGATTATATCTCTTATTTATTACAGGCCATTCCGCGAAGTTCATACCCGACACACCAAATGCTAACGTCTTGACAAACATACCGCATCGCCCAGGTTCCTACTATTTACACCACTTCCATTTTCATTATGGAGGCAGAAACGCACTAGAGGTGGGTTAACGCGTCTTCTTTGTCTATGTAACACGAGAATGATGAGTCTCAGAGAACACAAGGCATTCAGTCGTCCGAAACCATAAACAGGTCGAACAGGAATAGAAGCGTTTTCAGAACGCAGTAAATCAAAAACCCGTTATAAAACAAACAATGATTACAAGTATAATTAATCATCATTACAAGAAAAAGTAATCATCATTACAAGTATAAGTAATCATTACAAGTATTAGTAATCATCACAAGTAAAAGTAATCATTACAAGTATAAGTAATCATTACAAGTATAAGTAATCATTACAAGTATTAGTAATCATTACAAGTATAAGTAATCATTTCAAGTATAAGTAATCATTACAAGTATTAGTAATCATTACAAGTATAAGTAATCATTACAAGTATAAGTAATCATTACAAGTATAAGTAATCATTACAAGTATAAGTAATCATTTCAAGTATAAGTAATCATTACAAGTATTAGTAATCATTACAAGTATAAGTAATCATTACAAGTATAAGTAATCATTACAAGTATAAGTAATCATTTCAAGTATAAGTAATCATTACAAGTATAAGTAATCATTTCAAGTATAAGTAATCATTACAAGTATAAGTAATCATTACAAGTATAAGTAATCATTACAAGTATAAGCAATCATTTCAAGTATAAGTAATCATCTAGAAGAACAGCATATCACACCATAAACAAAATAATTGCAGTCACTCGAACATTTAGATAATACAAACAAAGTGGTTGGTTAAAGGACGATCACATGATCAATTTAAGCTAGGTTCATATTCCATTGAACTGTACGAAGAACTACTTTCATCCGCCATTCATAGAGTGTGCGTAAAAGCAACAGCAACCCGTATTTATTCTAATAATTTGTTTAAATAAATTAAGAAAATAAGTATTTTTAGAATAGTAATTGCAATTATAAGGGTTTAATGTTTAAACTCATACCACGACTATGCTAGCTATGTATCCGGCACAAGGACATTGGAAATAAAGTTACACGTTCTTTTGACATATTAAAGATGGATTTAGAGCAATACCAGGCGATGTAACAATTTATGTTTATTGGACTATATTTGCCACGGATTCAACAAAATAGAAGTAAGATAAAAAAAAAGTGTTGTTGATTAAAACATATAGATGTACTTTATGAACCCTGGGTACAGCAGTTCATAAAGACAAATGTACCTAATTGAAAGTTCTTGTATTGCATATGTCAAAATTCGTATTAACTACACAATAAGAGACACCTCCGCACATGGGGAAAAAACGCTTCAAATAGAGAGCGCAAAGAGGATATGCAAGAGCAAATTTATCTCTATTTCTTCTATTTCCCCGTAAACTGATTACCTCCCTTGGACAACCAAAATGCCACCAGACAAAAAATGGTCAATATTTAGGTCAAGATAATTTACTGAGTTTGTAGCTTTGATAATATGCCCGTTACACTGAATAGAAAAACTTAACTTTAAGCTTTGTATCTCGTCTATGGAAATGACATGCATTTTATGTGCTAAATCTATTTTGCTCAGTATATATTCCGGAGGACAGATAACTGTACTGATAGTTAGGTTGGCGTACTACTTGTGGTCAGTCATCAATACTTGTGGTTAATTATCAATACTTGTGATTAATTATCAATATTTGCTCATTCAATTTGCTCTGTTTCAGGGCAGTATGTTTAGGGGATCAGAACACACACTTGGCGGTCACAGGTTCGAGGGAGAGGTAATTATATACAGTACATGTAATACTATAAACAAGACAAATAGAGGATCCTTCATTAGTGTCTGTTTAATATCGAATTCACTAAACTCATTGGATAAAAGTATTAGTTGTACACAGTGAGTTTAGTATACTTGCTCCCTGTTTTAGAAATCAATAAAATAATAATTTCTATAGGCACGAATGTGATGTTCTGTTTATCACACAACTCTTCGACATCGTTAGAATGCAGTCGTATCCGTATAACACTGAGCCATCAGAACTGCCTCGTCGATTTCCGTAATCCGCTATGTTTAACGGTTACGGATATCGACTGCAAATAAAGCTGAACGGAAAAGACCGAGCGATGAGTCGGTCTTCATTTGAATATATATTACGCTAGAGCATTTCAATATAAATTATGACTTTTGTTACACTCCCACACAGCAAGTTATGGGATTAAGTAATTTACTTAAAGAACAGATAATCTGTATTGAAACATTAAACAAAGCAAGCTCATATACTCAATGCACACATGTTGGAAATACAAACTGAGGATTAATAAGTAATAGAATACATGTATTTCAAATGTATCATCAACAAAGTACGGATTAAGACTATGTTGAATCTTTTACCAAATTCACAGGCAGATAGATGACATCGACGCGTTTAAAACACTTATCGGTATCTAGGAGATAAACTGAACATTGACAAGCCTTTCTTTTCTACCAGGTTTAATAACATCTATCCAAACGACTTCAACTCACTGTCGATTATTTTCTCAATTTAAGAAATAACATATTTCCGGCGGGTTCAGCCTATACTGTCCCTGATCAAAACCTGGTGGGCGGGACTTGAAGACCATCGATACCAAGGGCCGTAAGCCCGCGGTTTCGATGTATTTCAAGTCCCAACCACCAGGTTTTGATCTCGAACAATATAAACCCGCTGGAAATACTTTATTTTTTATGTGACATGGATTTTTATGTATTTTATACAAACATTTTCGGGAGACTGAACATAATACAAACACATTCTCACAACTTACATTGTACGTCCATCTCTCAGCACCAAACGAAGAAAATATAGAGCTTTATCGTGTTCGAAAATCGTTTAAAATGACGTTCTAACGGTTGAAGGATGTGACGTCAGAGGTTTATATAGTTTTTTAAAAAACGCCTCAATAGCCAGTCAGCTTTGAGTATTTTCATAAACTATGTTAGATTAATATCTCTCAACGAAATTGTTGAACTAATAATCAAAATCTATGACAAGAGAGATGATTTGAATTTAGATAGTGTTTGATATCCCTACTATTAGCCTGGGATGCTCC
>JAWPHD010015633.1:22500-54187 GCA_037043455.1 Cyrtodaria siliqua | reverse complement strand
ATGTTAATTAACCAGTGGAGTTTACCATAAGTCAGCAAATGGTGGCTTATTTTAATAAAACTATTAAAATGATTATGAAACGAAACATTTTTACTCTTATGTAAAGACGATGTTTATATTGAGTTATGTATTACATTCGTCTCTGGTTTACCTTGTAAGGGGCTATTATTCTTGATCGATAACTGATGGGTTCAAAATAGGGTGTATGTTATAGATATATACTCCCCGTGAAACTTATCGTTGTGATATTTATTTTTTTGAGTGAAAAGGCAGAGTTTTTGTGTGTGTTATGTATGTTTCAATATTCCCCACAAATAAGTCCCTAATTTACGCTACTGTGTACTTTTTTTGTAAAGTTTTACACATTAATTATTTTTATACAACAGGTATTATATATTTTGCATGGAAACCTTTTTTTCTTTTTTCTTTTCTTTTTTGTTTTGGTGAAGAATGCAAGGACATTGGTAACACTGACCGTCAGTAAAGGTGTTTTCATTTACTGGAACTTCGTGGTCTTGCAGTTTTACTGTCAGTAAAGTGTGTTTCATTATCTGGGTTAAACAAGTCTTCACTACTAAAAAAAATGGGTATCTATGTCATTGTTTAATTGTAGTCTGTGGTTAGACAAAATAATTAATAGTAGAGTCAGCAATTTGAATTGCGAACCATGTAAAATCCATGTGGTGGATTTATAGGCATATAGAGTATGTACGTTAGTAATATTACATGATATGTGTTAAGCAAATGCCATTTTTAATAGCTCATTGACGTCTTATTCAGATATGTGTTATGCTATTACCTTTTCATAAGTTTGGAAGTTTTTGTGTTTATTGTAGAATAAATTATGCAAAATCTCAAATAGTATAAAAAGAAATAATAATAATATCATATAACTTCTGCAAGTAAAATATGATGATGGATTCACATCTTGTAATTTATCGGACTAGGGTCACTGAGGTTCGAACTCGTCTTTGTGATCTTTGTTGATACAGTGCGTATGCGAGTTATATAGTTTACATAAAATACAAGAAAGATAAATGCTTTCTTATTAATTGCATATTCCATGTTCCAATGTACTCTTGCACGTGTATTATTTAATTAATCTCTTTAAATAGCAAATAAAGAAAATAAATAAAAGCTCATTTACAGTTTCTTTGGTAACGAATTTTTGAATCTTAAGTACCTAATAATTACTATTACCTTGTAATTACTCACCCCGTAAATAAGAACGTTCTAAGTACATATGTTTCTAATCATAATCATGTGCTGCTTGTTATTTTTCTTGTATATATTGTGTGCTCATGTTCATAAGCTCTCCATATGAGAGGTAATAAAGAATAAAATAAAAAACTACTGATTTGTATCAGTATGAGTTTCTAGTCTAGTGCACGCTAATAGCTGAAGGAGCTCAATAAGGATTTTCATGGAAGGTTTACTGTCCGATTTTAAATTGACAACTAATGACATTTTCTATTATAAAATATCTAAACATAATATAGTTTCCAATTTGTTTAAAGAAATTAACCTGCCAACTAATGGACAAATTACACTAAATATTATACTAATCAAAACTCTATCCAGGTGTACTACCTATCCAAGCACGTACTCAATGTATATGACCATAAGATCTCGGACGAGTTCGATAAATGGGGCCAGATCGGACCAGTAACACCAGAGTTATGGCCCCATGAATTAGCAAAAACAGCAGTTTTCATCTTGTTTAAACAACAGAGGCCATATTTCTTGCTTGAGCAATCTTAACCGACTTGCACAGAGTGTATATGACCATAAGAATCTCGGACGAGTTCAGTAAAGGAGCAGATCGGACCAGTAATTATCATCTTGTTTACATGACAGACACGAAATTTCTTGAGCAAAACAAATTTGCACAGATTGCATATGACCATAATATCTCGGAAAAGTTTGAGATAATGGGCCAAATTGGACCAGTAACACCAGAGTTATGGCCTCTGAATTAGCACAAAAAATGCGAGTTGTTCGTCTTTGTCTACATGATAGAGGTCACATTTCTTAAGCAATCTTAACCAAAACGTGCACATATTATATACGACCATAATATCTCGGACCAGTTCAATAATGGGCCAGATCGGACAAAATCGGCCGAAGGCAAGCTGAGCGTATGGGATGCCGTTTTGTCGGTCGTCGACCATTCCGTCCGTCCTAAGTCGTCCGTCGTTAACTTTCGTCTCGTTAAGACGATAGGGGCCTTCATTTTACATCCGACAAGTGATCAAACTTTATCCAGATTGTAAGTGTCAATAAAAGCTCGGACAATGTCGAAAACCAGCCAGATCGAACCAGTAACAGCGGAGTTATGGTCCTTGATTTAGTTGAAAATGCTATATTTTGCCTCGTTAAGACGATAGTGGCCTTCATTGTCATAGCGATCTTTACCCAAACTTTACCAGGATGTTAATATCAATAAAACCTCGGTCAAGTTTGAAAATCAGCTAGATCGAACAAGGACAGCGGAGTTTTGACCGTCAGCGAGTTATGACCTGCTATAGTTTGCCTCGCTAAAAACGATAGGGCCTACATTTTTTCAATGCGCTCTCTGCCAAACTTTAACAGATTGTTGATATCAATTAAAAGCTCGGGCAATGTTCGCAAACCAGCCAGATCGGACTATTACCAGACGGAGTTATGGCCCTTGATTTAGTTAAAAATGCTAATATTTTGCCCTCGTTTAGACGATATGGCCTTCATTTTTCATCCGATCTTTACCAAACTTTACTCAGTGCTAATGTCAATCAAAGCTCTGACAAGTTTGAAAACCAGACAGATCGGACCAGTAACAGCGGATGTTATGGCCCTTGATTTAGTTAAAAATGCTATATTTTTCCTCGTTGAGACGATATGTGCCTTCATTTTCATCCACGATCGTTACCAGAACTTTACCAGTGCTAATGTCAATCTGAGCTCTGACAAGTTTGAAAACCAGACAGATCGGACCAGTAACAGCGGAGTTATGGCCCTTGATTTAGTTAAAAATGCTATATTTTGCCTCGTTTAGACGATATGGCCTTCATTTTTCATCTGATCTTTACCAAACTTTACCAGTGTTAATGTCAATAAAAGCTCGGACACGTTTGAAAACCAGCCAGATCGGACCAGTAACAGCGGAGTTATGGCCCTTGATTTAGTTATTGATTTAGTTAAAAATGCTATAGTTTGCCTCGTTAAGACGATAGGGCCTTCGTTTTTCATGCGATCTTTACCACTCTTTACCAGATTGGTTAATACTCAATCAAAGCTCGGACATGGTTCGAAAAATACAGCCAGATTAAACCAGTAACAGCGAATTACGGCTCTTGAGTTGCTTTAAAAATGCTATATGTTGCACTGCGGTTAAAACAATAGGGCCTTTATTTTTCATCCGATCTTTACCACACGTTACCAGTGTTAATGTAAATCAAAGCTCGGACAAGTTTAAAAAACAGCCAGATCGGACCAGTAACAGCGGAGTTATGGTCCTTGATTTAGTTGAAAATGTTATATTTTGCCTCGTTAAGACGATATGGCCTTCATTGTTCATGCGATCTTTACCAAAACTTTACCAGGATGTTAATATCAATAAAACCTCGGTCAAGCTTTGAAAATCAGCTAGATCGAACAAGGAACAGCGGAGTTTTGACCGTCAGCGGAGTGTATGACCTGCTATAGTTTGCCTCGCTAAAACGATAGGGCCTTCATTTTTCATACGCTCTCTGCCAAACTTTAACAGATTGTTAATATCAATGACAGCTCGGGCAAGTTCGCAAACCAGCCAGATCGGACCAGTAACAGCGGAGCTGATGGCCACTTGATTTACCGTTAAAATGCTATATTGTTGCCTCAGTAAGACGATAGGGCCTTCATTTTTGTATGCGATCTGTTACCAAACTGTAACCAGGTGTTAAGTGTTGGTGGTAGGGGTGTGTTTTTACTGGTGTAATATGTATTGGTCATTTAGGAATAATAATTGCATGTGTTGAATTTATGCTAACCTTACATTATTAGGCTAACACCCTTTGATAGTACTGGTCATAGCTGAATAGGTTTTAGAGGCCGAAAGTAGATTGTCACTCGACATCCAGGTGAAATCTGATTGGTCAGATAGGTAGTTGTAAAATTAGACTTGCAAAGGGAATAAGTGTAAGTGGTCCAAGGGAAGTCTCTTGAAAGATATTGGTTGCAGGCCATCTGGGATCAGTTATTTTAATCAGCTTTTAATGTACTTGTAATATGATGCAGGTGTCGAGTAGTTAATATTCTTAGAGTTTGCCTAAGAATATAGGACAGTGTATGTTTTAATATATAAGGGTAAAATGATGGTACCATGATTTGGTAGGGGGTTGGAAATGGGATGTAGGATTGGGAAGGTAGGAAACTAATTGTGTTATTCCTTGGGCATTGTTAATGTCATAGGTCTCTATCATTGATTCCAACTGATTGATCAAGGGATTGATAATTGACAAGATTACCAAATCATAGGGATTAAGATGTGATTTTAACTATGTGTGAACTTTGATAATTGCCGATGCATCTGTTTGCATCTATAAGACTGTGAATATAATAAGTTAATATGGCATTAGATCCGTCCGTGCGTCCGTTGGTCGGATATGTAGATTTTATAAGTAATCATTAAATGAACAGATCCACGAATTGTATATTGATGTTTGTCTAGACATTTGGAATCGAGTAGTCTGTGTCCAGTTTGTTAATGATGTAGTTTAAAGGTCGCATGAACTAATTCAGACCTTTTATGTACTGATATATGTAGAGCTGACTGGCGAGCTGAGGTAAAGAGAATGGCACTAAAGATGGATGTGATCGGATATAGTCTTGTGTACCATATTACATGATAGGTATTTATGAATAATAACTATGTGACTATACTTGCGACTATATTATTTAGTAGTTCATACTGCTGATTTATGCCGTTAAAGGAATTTGTATGGTTTTGCAATATGTTAATATATCCATTAACAGTAAGATTGTAATATATGTGTAATACGTGATGTTAAAACGCAGTTAAGTAATTGTATGTCTGATAAACTTCATATTTATGTTAAGTCTATTGAGGTAATAGCTTAATCTGTTATATGGAAGAGCATATGTGAAATATTTAGATAATTTACGGGTGTGAGTATTATATACTGTCGAGATGGTTTATTATCCATTACCATCAATAAATGATGTTTACGGAAGCTGGCGTTTGTTTAAATGACACCCCTTGTTATGGCGTGTTGAGCAACACTAGAGCTAGCCGAGGTCACTGCTATAACAATGTCAATAAAAGCTCGGACAAGTTTGAAAACCAGCCAGATCGGACCAGTTAACTGCGGAGTTCATGGCCATTGATTAGTTAGAATATTCTATATTGTTGGCTCTCGTTAAGACGATAGGGACTTTCATTTTTCATCCGATCTTTACCAAACTTTACCAGTGCTAATGTCAATCAAAGCTCTGAAAAGTTTGAAAACACAGCCAGATCGGACCAGTAACAGCGGAGTTATGGCCCTTGATTTAGTTAGAAATGCTATATTCTGCCTCGTTAAGACGATAGGGACTTCATTTTTCATGAGATCTGTTACCAAACTTTACCAGATTGTTGATATCAATCGAAGCTCGGGACAAGTTCGAAAATCCAGCCTGGTCGGACCAGTAGCACCGAATAATGGCCCATGATTTCGTTATAACTGCTATATTTTGACCTCGTTAATACGATAGGGCCTTCATTTTTATCTGATCTTTACCAAACTTTACCAGATGTTTTACCCTTTTTTTATTATTATCATATTTTTTTGTTTACATTTTTTTTTCAATTACCTTTTGTTTGCTTTATTTTTTATTATTTTTAAATTGATTCATTTTTTTATTTTTTATTTTTATTTATTTATTTATTTTCATTCTTTTTTTTAATTATATTTTTTTTTTTTTCATTCTTTTTTTTTTGAACGCCGTGTTGGATTTGACGGAAACTTAGCATGAAGCATTGCTATGATTTCTAGTTGTGCCTATTGTGTTTTTTTCTGTTTCATTGATTTTCTGTTTTCCGGTTCGTTGATTTTTTTTTACATTTCTTGTCAGCGCTACTCCTTCTAAAAGCATTGTTTGATTTCGACGAAACTTGGCAGGAAGCATCTGTAATATGTCTAGTTGTGCATATCGTGCTTTTGTTTATGTTCGCTGATTTTTAATGGAGTTATGGCCCTTTTACATGTTTGCTTTAAATTTCTTTTGGCGCTACTCCTTCCCTAAACGGCTTGTTCGATTTCTAAAAAAGGTTGGTAGGAAGCCTCAGTATGATGTCTAGTTGTGCAAAGCACGGGCTATATCAATGAAATCTTGGACAAGTTCGAAAACCAGCTAGATATTGTTAGTAACGACAGAGTTATGGCGCTTGATTTGTTGAAGCATGCTATATTGTATTTTTTGTTAAATCTGCAGTTACATCATTTTTTATGTTAAGATAGCATCCTTGTTCCTCCCATTTTTATGAAATTTCATTCATAGAAAGAAAGTAGGACAATGTAAGAAATACCCATGCCAGACTAGTCACAGCAGACTTATTGCCCATGATTAACAGGTTAGTGATCTAAGGCCATCCTAGCCCTGTTGTTTTTGGAATGTTTTAAAAGAAGTATATGATGGAAATTTCATGTTGACCCTTGATATAAGAACCGTTTTAGCCAGTAGAGCGTCCACTGGCCCTCTTGGGCCTCTTGTTTATATTGTTCACATGATAGAGGCCACATTTCTTGAGCAATCCTTAACCAAACTTGCACAGATTACATATGACAATTAGATCTCGTGACGATTTCTATAATGGGGCCTGATCGGACCAGGTAACACCAGAGTTATGGCCCCTGAGTTAGCATAAATGCATTTGTTCATCTTGTTTATACGATAGAGGCCACATTTCTGGAGCATTCTTAACCAAACTTGCATATATTGTATATGACCATACTTGGAAGAGTTCGATAATGGGCAAGATCAGACCAGTAACACCAGAGTTATGGCCCCTGAATTAGCAAAAAAAAATGTCCTCTTGCTTACACGATAAAGGCAACATTTCTTTATCAATCGTAACCACGCCTACATCACGTCAATGTTTTATCTCTGGAACTCGGCAGTCCCAATTCGTATACTCCAGTTAATGCTACTGAGGATGATGTTGTTTCCGCACATATCACTCGGTGCACTACTTTCAAGACTGGTGTAAGCGATAAGCAAAATAAACTGCCTACCATGTACTGGATTCCTAAATTACATAAAAATCCGTATAAGGCCCGCTTTATTTCTAATTCTAGTGCCTGCACCACAACAAACATCTCCAAACTTTTAACTTCTTGTCTTACTGCCGTTAAAGATCACGTTAAACTATATTGTGATAAAACTTATGAAAACTCTGGGATTAATTTATTTTGTTCTATAAAAAATTCAATAGACGTTCTTGATAAAATTTTCAATAAATGTCAAGTTTCATCAATGACTTCTCTACACTATATATAACCTTACCACATCATCTTATTAAAGACAAAGCTAATTTCTCTTATTCAAAAAACATTCGCTAGAGAATATACTACACTTTTGGCATGTAATAATATTAAAGCGTTTTTCACTAACGGCAGTTTAGACAATTATACTATGTGGACTTGCTATGAAGTTTTTGAAGCACTCATCTTCCTATTAGATAATATTTTCGTCAGGTATGGTACCACCGTTTATAGACAAATTGTTGGTATCCCTATGGGTACGAACTGTGCACCACTTGTCGCAGATTTGTTTTTATTTTGCTATGAAAGGGATTTCATGTTGAGTCTTTCACCAGATACCCAGGCAGATGTTATTGAAGCTTTTAATGACACCTCTCGGTATCTGGATGACATACTGAACATTGACAACCCTTTCTTTCCAACTATGGATCATAATATTTATCCTAAACAACTTCAGCTTAATAAAGCTAATGTATCTGATAATAACGCTTCTTTTCTTGATTTAGATCTCTCGATTGAAAATGGTGAAATAATTAGCAAAATCTATGACAAGAGAGATGATTTTAATTTTGACATTGTTAATTACCCCCACTTGGATGGTGATGTTCCCCGAGCAACTTCTTATGGGGTGTATGTGTCTCAACTTATTCGTTTTTCAAAAGCTTGTACTCGAGTTGAGGACTTTAATATTCGTAATCTTTGTATAACTAAAAAGCTACTCAATCAGGGTTACCGTTACCATAAACTTCGTAAAACCTTTGCAAAATTGTATTATCGTAATTGTTAAAAAGTTTATCAAAAGATGTTATGACCCTATCATTTTGCAACGTACTGCTTGCTTGGTGGTGGGCCCTTTTACAGTTCGCAACTATGCTTTCCCTCTTTAATTGTATGATGACCGGACAGGCTGTGGACCCTATGATGACGCCTACCTAAAGCCCATTGGGACGGTGGCGTTTGATGTTTGTCTATAATCTTTCCTGTCGTGCCCTTAATGGTTTATTCTCTTGTTGCTCTGGCTACTGCCAAGTCATTGAGTACCTTCATTGTGGCTTTCTAGGCTATTGTTTTTTTTTTGTATTATATTTACACGAGCATATTTGTGTTTTACTTATATTGCCTATTGATGCTGCCTTGTTGGTTAGAGATTAAATCATGGCGGGGATTTCTTTATTTACACTGTCCTGTTTTAATGGGTTGACAGTAGGGTAAGTGTGAGGTTTGGTGCACCCTAGAACCGGTTTAAACCCCCAGTGGCCTACTTTGCCACTGACCGTTCCAAGGCGGTAGCCCTATTGTCAACCCTTTTGTGTTTGTGATGTCGTTTGCATTTTTTATTACTTTTGCCTTTCTGTTTGTCTGTTTGCGTGTTTGTTTTTGTGTTTTGTGGTTGACTGTCGTCCTTGAATGCTGCTTTCCCTGTCCGATATTTTTGTCCTTCTTTGCACATATTGTATATGACCATAAGATCTCGGATGAGTTCGATAATGGGCAAGATAGGAACAGTAACACCAGAGTTTTATGTCTCCTGAATTAGCACAAATGCAGTTTTAAATGTTGTTAACACGATACAGGCCACATTTCTTAAACAATCTTAAACAAATTTATTTTAGGTTTTTTTATAAAAAAATAAATAAAAAATTATTGTATTTTTTTATTGATTTTATTAGTTTTTTGTTGTTGTTTTTTCGGGTTTTTTATTACTATTTTTTTTTTTTAATATATATGTTGTTGTTTTTTTAAAAAAATCATTTTTTGGAGTTGACGAAATTTACTGTTTATTTTTATTAATATTGAGCTCTGCTCAACCCGGGGCTAGAGGACGTGAGCGGTAGCTAGCATATTTCACTACCGCTCATGAACCGAGACTGCAATATTTCGTATGTGTCGTGCTCGGCCGTTTACAAAGGTCCATTATCAAACTCTTTTTTTAGGAGAAAGCATTGGTATGATGTTTAGTTGTGCATATTGCGTTTTTTTCCGATTCGTTGATTTTTGACGAAATAAACGGCCCATTGACGTTTTTATTTTTGCTTTAAATTTCTTGTCGGTCTTCCTAAACACCTGGTTGAATTTCGACGAAACTTCACAGGAAGCATCGGTAAGATGACTAGTTGTGCAAATCGCTGTTTATCAATGAAATCTTGGACAAGTTCGAAAAACAGCTAGATCTTGTTAGTAACGTCAACGTTTTTGCCCTCGATTTATTGAAAAATGCTATATTTATTTTCCTTTGTTAAATCTGTAGCTACTTCATTTTTATCTAATCTTTACCAAATTTGCTTAGAATGTTAATATCAATAAAAGCTTAAAAAGGTTGCTTGATTCATATCTATCCATATACTCAGTCCGCCCCCTCCCCCCCCCCCCCCCCCACACCCTCTCCCTCTACCACCACCACCACCACCCCACACACCCCACACACACCTCAAACCATTTTTATGAAATCTCATTCATAGAAGAAAGTGGGAAACATTAAAAAATACCCATGCCAGACTGGACTCACTAGACTTATTGCCCATGATTACCAGGTGAGCGATCCTTCTTTACTATAAGGTTTAGATAATTTGAAAAAGGTAAGCTAACAAATATCAGTTGTTGTTTTTCTGGTAATTTTACTACTTTCTAACATGAGTTAAATTTAATGGTAATTACACGCCTACAAATAGCGGGTTGATTTTGATAGGTAGATAACACATGTATGACACCGAAATAGCTGGAAACTGGTCAATGCTTTCCTTACAATATCAAACGTAATTTATTGCAACTTGTTGGAAAAAAATGTTTCTATTGGCGTGCCACAGTAATTACGGTAACGACGACAGTTATCACAGGTGTTATTTATTATAACGTAGCTTACATTGAATCGTTCGACAATGTTCAAAATACTATTAAGCTATGAAACTTTTATTAGCCATTAACATTTTGCCTTTAAATAGAGGATCTTACATAAGTGCCTGTTTAATAGTTAATTTATTAGAGTTAGATAAAATGATATGTTTCGAGGCTATGCCCAGCGTCATATCAATTTTATCCAACGAGTTTAATAAATTCAGTATTAAATAGGCACTAATGTTAGATTCTATTTATCAGATAACTGCAAAAAAGCATCATTAGGAACATTTTTTATTGTGCTGCCTATATCAAATGTAGGTGTTAGACAAGGCGATGTTCTAAGCCCTAACCTCTCCAACATTTTCATTAATGACTTGCCTAAATATTTTAATTCATGTGATGATCACATTATACTTAACAGTCAGGTTATTGATTGCCTTATGCATGCAGATGACGTAGTTTTATTGTCTAACACAGCCAAAGGATTGAAGCAGAAACTGAATGGTATTGAATTATTGTGTAATGATTGGTGTATAATAATAATATAAACATAGCGAAAACCTAAGTCATGATATTTAACAAAAACGGTCGTCTAACGAAAGATAAATTCATTTTCAATAATCAGGTTTTAGAAAATACCTCATCTGATAAATATCTTGGTATAACATTTTCTTGTTCAGGTTCATTCTTTATCGCCAAAAATGAACTTTATTAAAAAAAAAGCTGTTAAAGACCTCTACAATTTAAAAAGATTTGTTTTATCTCTTCAACCGGATATTAAAACTAGTTTACACTTATTTGATCACACAATGAAACCAATCCTTTTGTATGGTATTGAAAAATGGGCTTGTTCTATCCAAAAAAATGTTTGATACTGATTTCTATCATATACTTTAAGGTTACCATCTGTGTTCCCCTCTGAAAGGCTGCATATCCATTTTTGTAAATACATACTAGGTATTAGCAAACGCAGCTCAAACTTTGCAACAATGTCTGATCTAGGCAGACACCTCTTATTAATGAATATTGTAGCCTCCTCTATTGAATAGTGGCATCGCCTTGAAAAATCACCAACATCATTGTTATCTAACGCATATATGTATTCTAAATATCTACATAACAAAGGATATTACCCATGGTACTCTTCTTTATTATCAATTCTTGATTTGTCTAATTTACCTTTGAAAAGTGCCAGCTTATTCAATATAAACCAAATAGGTTAAAGGGGCTTCTTAAAACATCTCTCTTTCAAATATGTACTATTGTATGGTCTTAGGAAAGAGATAGATCTTTACTAAACGGATGTAAATAACGGACATACCTATAAACTCAAAATAATTTATTTATGGAGCCTTACTTATTCCTGACAAAAGACTTTAACATGAGACGCCTTATTACTAAATTTAGATTAAGTGCTCACAATATTAATATAGAGACAGGTAGATATTAGTAGTGTAAGAAGGGTGTGGTGTGTGTGGGGGGGGGGGGGGGGGTCCAGCACTGTTTCCTCTCGCGGGCCCCTAACACTCAAGCAATTCAAAACGTGCTAACCACGGCTCTCAACCCAAGCACACCATCGTTAACAAAAACGGTTAAATAACGATGTTGTGCTTGCTGTTAAAAGCCTTTTAACACGTTTTAAATTGCTGAAGTAAACCCGCTCCGAAAAGCAACGATAAAACCCCTTCCTATACTACTTATAAATCTAGCTTATCAGCACAGACATAATATTTGTGCCTGTACTATAGGCTATATTATTTTAATGCACCGTCTCCTCCATAGTAAAATCATTAAACAAAGTCAGACGGAACCGGACAGTAGTTTTCATCATCGCGGTACATATACTCTATCATAGTATATTTTACTTTTCTACATTTTGTTATCTTATATTTTAGTTCAAGTAGCTCTTCTCTGTTTTTATCCTATTTTCGTTGATAATAATCTATTTCAGCCAGCAATCTTTTTCGTTTATTGACTTGGTTTTCTTTTGTGTCCATACAATCGTCACGGAATATTTCATATTCTATTCGACCCTGCTTGCCTTCCATTAATTTCTTTCTATATTTATCCTTTAAATGTTTAAGTGTTTTGTAAGTCTGTTCTATAACGTTTTTTCCGTTAATACTATAGTTATATATTATATTTTTAAGCTTTGAACGCACTTATATGTCTTGAATGTCCTTAAATCGTTATCATGGAATTGACTTGCACGCTAATGTATCTTGTCCATTATCTAGTATGTACCTCATATCGTCATATGCTGAAAAGTTCTTCTTGTTTATTACATGACTTTTTAGTACATGTTTTTTTTATCTAATGACTTTCATTTCATGGTGATTTTCTGCTGCCGTAAATAAAATATTCTTATAGATATTATGCGTTATATTATTTATAACAACAGACTTTTTAATACTCTTGCATTTCTTTGTACCAGTCTCATTATCTAACATGTATGAATATAGTTTACTCCGAAGCCCAACAAATTCAACAATGGGTATTCCACAAGTTTCATCGTTCATTTTATCAATAACCTTTTTATTGTCGTTAAAATGAAATTGACTTTTCGGATCATAATCTGTGTTATCAAAAAGTTCTTTATCTATACAAAAATCTGCTAACACATCGTTTGTTTGAATTTCATAGTACAACGACAATTTAGCTTTTTACCATAATTAATTGTCATGTAGTTGTAATGGAAATCATACATCAAATATGTTGACAAGTCTAACATACACATACCGACATAACAAGAACGATTTAAAATTAGTTTTTCTTTTATTCTGTTTATAAAATAAACAAGCAAATACATTTTCATTAAACATTTTACAAGAAATAAATGAAGGTCTTGCTGCATATTTGAAAAGGATCTCCTCATCATGAGTCAACTCTAACATTAACTCTCTTTTTTAAATTTTCCATAGTCTTGCCAAAAACTGAATTGATCATTAGTTTAAAGAAATCCTTTTAAAAAACATTCTTACCAACTGTTCTTTTAGAAATGTTAAAGTCTATATATACTTTTAGCCATTCTGATTCATCAAACTGTAGTATCCTATGTACTTTGCTAACCTTTAATCCCAATTTTTCATACAGTTTCAAGTTTCTGTAATGCACAACATATTTCTTTTTATCCTTTAGTGTTGTAACAAGTTTGTTAACTTTACTAGATCCTAAATCAAACTTTTCTTTAAAGTCTTACAATAATCTGATAACCTTTCATCTTTTATATTTAATCTTTCAGTAGCAAGAGGGTAGTCATAATGATAGTCATACAGTATTTCGGGATACTCAAGATCACACTCAACAATATAGTTTGATTTTCCTTTTTCAATCTTACTGACTCACTTAAAGTTGCCAGTAGGCAGCGGTTGAGACATAGCCCATCCATACAAGTTATTTGTATCGAGGTATATTATGTACTTACTTTCTTTCTTTCTGTAATAGTTTTTCACATACTTATTATTGGTTTTTGAGTATCTATTTGCGATATAACTTATTCCACCTCTCATTCCTTTTTCTATGAACAAATATTGATCAATCTCAGTTATTAAATCAAGTTGAATTCCAGTCATCTTAAGACATGCATCCCATGCTAATCCAGGACTGCTAAAGCGACAAGGATCTAATTTGTAATACTCAAAGCACATCTTTCTAAAGTTCTCAAACACTTCCACCAGTATCAGCACATCAGTTTTAAGATATAGATCGTGATATTCTCGCATGCTTTTAATATTAAAACCTTTCCATATTTGTTTCGCATGCTCGTAATCTACATCTAAAATATGTTCATTACTTAACTTTGTATAAAAGCTTTTTTTATTAGGTAATTTAGTTTCTTCAAAACGTTCAAAGCTATTCGTGTAATCATAAGGATCAACGCCTTTTCTTTTTACTCTCTCAAACCTTTCATTGGGATACTCTAGTGAAGTATATTGAAACGATGGGATGTTTTTTACTAAGCTGTCAGGTGATTGGGACATACATGGAAAACTATCAATAAACACTAGATATTTTCCTAACATATATTTTCCTAACATCCATGTTATATGGTATAACATTTAATTATTTTTTAAACTTTCCAATGTGTTGCATTATAAAATGCGAATCATAACCTCTTAAGTTAAGAAATACAATGGGTATCTTTCTAGTCAACCTAAAATTGAGATTGCAAACTTCATGAGCACTTCCTCTAAACGTTCCAGTTATGTGACAATGATCTCTAACCATCTTGTCTCCGTTCACATAATTTTTATAGTAAATATCGCTTTTTTAGATGTTTTAAATTATTTTTCTTGTGATTCTGTCATTGTTAAATCTTTTTTAAAATGCTGCGACATGTTTTTTTTCCTGCAATATTTTTCTTCTTCTATCATTTCTGGACTAGGGGCTTTCAAACCCTAGTCCTTAGCAGGCGACAAAATTCGAACACGCTGGAAGCCGCAACAGATCGTCACTGACGAAATGTATCACTACGCTAACAGACAGAGCGTCAGCTGTCATTTTGATTGGGTGTTCATTCGCATAAAAGACACAAACACATCCCACTCACTGTATGCATATTCATAGGGGCATATTAATGTCGAAAGGACCAATGCTTCCGAGCAAAAGTAGTTATTTTTCAGCAAAAAAGAATAGAGGTAAAAATTTGCGATATCAGCGGGAAAATGGAACATCCGTCACCTAATGGAGACAATCTTAAAGAAAGTCTTCGTCAAAATGTTATAATTGCAAAATTTACAAATTGTATTACTAAGCTGTAGAAGCGGCATTTCAGACGCAATAGATTCAACTGATCACGCGTTGATTTCATGACCAGCGATCACTATTAATCGAGTGGAGAAGATTTATTTCGAATCCGACTTTGTACAGATATGAATAATGTTGCTCCGAATTAATAAATGATGGAATACAAAAATAATTTCTAATGCCACCGTCATGTCAATCTGTCCAAAAAGTTGAACAAGTCCATGAAATTGCTAAATAAGATATTTTGAAAAAATAGTATGATAATGGACCTTTGGAAACGGCCGAGCACGACACATACGAAATATTGCAATCTCGGTTTGATTGAGACTGTTCATGAGCGGTAGTGAAATATGCTAGCTAACGCTCACGCCCTCTGGCCCTGGGCTAGAAGTCTAATCAATTGAAGTCTAATCAATTATTCATTTGTCACAATTCTGCAAATATTGTATTAAAGTAAAGAACATTTAATTATAATAACATTTAAATCTCATCTTTATGTAAAAACTATCTTTTTGTTACAAAATCTGTTGAGACCATTACTCACAATTTATGCACAAATTAGCCCATAATGATACAATTTCCTTTTTTTTGTATGTTCCCAATAATAGAATTTGTTAAAACTTTCTAAGCACATAGTATAACATATATCAAAACAAAATGTGCAATAAAAATGAGAGGTCCCCATGCTTAAAGTTTAAAAAATTTTGAAACCCTACCCCTATGCTAAAAGGCCAAGTTTTGTATGAAATTATATAGAAATGGTATATTTTCCTTTTTTGTTATGTTCTTACTATAGAATTTGTTCAAACTGCCTAGGCACTTATTTGAACATATAGTAAGACAATATATGCAATTAAAATTATAGGTCATCGTGCATATTGAGATTTAATATTGGGTTTTGGAACCCTACCATTATGCTTAATTGTTTTAATTTTGTTTGAATTTTTACAAAATGTTATATTTTTCCTATTTGATGTATTTTTCTAATAATAGGCATTTCTACAAATAAAGACAACAAATACAATTAGACTTCAAGAGCAACATTCCTGTAAATTTTTCGGAAAATTCATCCAATTGTTTTAGAAGAGAAGTAGCCGAACATTCTGCATATGAAATACTACAAAAAATGCCTTTAAAATCCTTTATCCATACATAGTGATTTTTTTCTTTTTCAGTAATTAAAAGCATGTCACAAGTTTTTTTCCCGAGATGCAGCCTTTGCTTTATTTTTTGACATGTACAAAGGGTATACTTGATTATCCTCATACCCAAATATATTAAAACGTATATTATTTTGATTTTCTATTTTTGGAATCCGCTTTACAGTAACAGGAAATATAATTCCTTTATAATTTAGATCCATTATGCTTTTATAATTTGATATTCTTTGGGGTTTCTTTCAACAGGAAATTTATAAGCTAAGTGACACCATCGACAGCATTCATTATATTTTTCATTTTTATATTTATTAAACATATTTTAGCATGAACTAGTTTCTTTGGTAATGTTAAATACGAGCTACCTCGTAAAGGTTTGTACTTTACCCGATTTATATAGTGCGTCGCAACTGATTCAAATGTCCAACCGCTTCCTTATGAAAGCCAACTTCAAATTCTAGCAACAATTTCGTCAGTTGTTTTGTCTAGCGCATCTTGAATTTCGTTTTCGTTTGTAATTAATATTGCTTTGGAGGCAAAATAAGCTGTTTTGTAAGAAGTTATAATACCTCTACCTTTATCTCTTGGCGATATTTTTAAAAAAAGTAATTTTCAAATCAACACTCATTTTAAAACCGTTTGTTCGTACTAATTCAGTTTATTTTTTTAAGCCTACATATTTTTTTATAAATTATAATCTCAATTCCGCGATTAAATATTGCGTTATATTGTGAAATATAAGCTTGCTTATCTATGCAGTTACTAGCTGTTAATAGGATTTCTTTCTTGTAATAATTTCTGAATATCTTTATATCACTCTTTCTAATGTTACATGCTAAGTTTAGCTCATGTGATTTAGTGATTATTTTATCACCTAACCCATTTAAGTTTACACGAATTAGCATCTATCTGTCATGTCTGCTAAAATCATTTGTTGAAATGTGTTCTTTGCAATCTTTCTTAAAATTTATAATTTCCTGATCGATTTATAATATTACAGGGTAATATTTCTTTAAGCTTATATTTAAAAATATAATTATACATCATAGTATAATGAATTGTAAAGTTTAGATATTATTGACCCTCCTGAAGTATGTTTAGATTGTATCTTTTATGAAAAGAAACACTGCCAATATTGCGTTGGAACCAAGCTTTGCTACAAGAGTACTTATGCATGCATACATTGTAATGACACTTACGAAGTTAATGATAAAGAACGTATCTGCTTTAACTGCTGTGGGACACATAACGGATATGACATCATTACAGATTATAATTACAATCGTAAGAAAATTTGTTATCATAGAAAATATTAGTCGGAAAAACATTTGATAAAGTATAATTTATCTCCTATGGAAAAACAAAGATTGAAAGAGTTGTTTTATAAAATTGTAAAGATTTTAGATAAAATAGAAGGCCGAAAAAGATCGATCAAATTTGATTACATTTTTCAAAAGATATTTGAAATATTAAAAATAAAAATAAACAAAACGATTAGAACAAAAGCTACTAGAGAAAAGTACGATAGGATTTAGAAACAAGTTTAAAAAGAATTATGATTGCATATCATGTCCGTTCAACTTAAACTTCTTCATGTACATTTCCAGAGGTTCTGTAATCATTTGTTTTGAATCTCTAATATTTTATTAAAGGCAATTCTGATTACCTTATCATCATTTTTCAGTCCTATAGTTGTTTGAGCATACGAAAGAAGTTGTTTTAAACTTCTATGGTGCGTTTTTAACAAAATATTTTTTTCGTTTTTCTCGTTTTACACATTACGACTGTGATTATTGGGGGAACTGCTCCAACAACAGCTATAAAAACATTAATTGCTGAAACCAATGCCAATGCGGCAGTACAACCAATTATTCCACTTGCAACCTGTAACCATGTATTAATCCTGCCGCATAATTAGGGCTTTCCACTTTTCAGTGGAAAGACCTCTTGTTTCCGTTCTGTTTATTCTTTTCTTTTTCCTTCTTCTTCTTCTTCTTCTTCTTCTTCTTCTTCTTCTTCTTCTTTTTCTTCTTCTTCTTCTGTCCGCCACTTTTCATAGTAATACTGGTTACAGGGCCTCAAAATTTTACACAATGGTAGAGGTCAGGCTGGAATAGTGTCCCGAAGCTTTTGGGGTCATGACGTCGTCTAAGATGGACGCCAGTGACATTTGTAGGCAAATCTTGTTATCACTGTATCTCATGGATCTATGATGGGATTTGAATGACACTTTCACAGATTGTAGAGTTTAAGGTCTAGTTGTGCAAGAATGTCAAAACGTGTCTCTACGTCAAAACATCTTGACGTCAGCGACGTCAAAATGTTATGAAAAATCCTTTTTTCTCATTGATTGCATATTTTAAGGTGTTTTAATGCAAAATCATTGTCATTATCTAAATAGACGCTCACAGTTTTAACGTCATGACGGCATCCAAAATGGCCGCCAATGACGTCATTTAAGACATTTTGTAATCGCTATATCTCCTTCATTTATGATCGAATTAAAATGAATACGAGTGAATGTTAACTTATCTTATTTTAATCTAACCTTTATTATACATGTCTTTGTTAAACAAATATTGTAGCACTCATGACCAATATGTGCACTAACATCATTTAGAGTTATGACGTCATACAAAATGACCGCCAGTGACGCGATCATAAAAATCTTGTATTCAACAGATCTCATACATTTTTGGTCAGATGTAAATGAAACATTATAGACTTCAGGGTCTAGTTGTTCAAGAATGTCTCTACGTCATAACATCTTGACGTCAGTGACGTAACAATGTTATAAAAAATCTGTTTTCTTTTCTGATTGCATTTTTTAAGTTGTTTTATTGTAAAATCTATCAGTACAGGAACGATCATAGACAAACATCTAACGCCACCGTCCCAATGGACTTTAGGTAGGCGTCATCATGGGGTCCACAGCCTGTCCGTTCATCGTACAGTTAAAGAGGAAAGTATAGTGGCGAACTGTAAAAGGGTCCACCACCTAGCATGCAGTACGTTGCAAAATGATAGGGTCATAACCTCTTTTGATAAACTTTTTAACAAGTTTAACAAAGATAGTATGAAAGTGATATGACCAAGAATCTTACGAAGTTTATAAATCACATCACCATAGAAGTCAGGTTGTGATAGTCCTTGTCGCAGAAGAGTCCTTCAATTGCTTTTATATTTGGAAAGAAGAAGATCAGGGTTACGATATTAAAATTTTGCAAAGGTTTTACGAAGTTTATGGTAACGGTAACCCTGATTGAGTAGCTTTTTAGTTATACAAAGAGTATTAAAGTCCACAACTCGAGTACAAGCTCTTGAAAAACGAATAAGTTGAGACACATATACCCCATAAGAAGTTGTTCGGGGAACATCCCCATCCAAGTGGGGGTAATTAACAATATCAAAATTGAAATCATCTCTCTTGTCATATATTTTGCTAATTATTTCACCATTTTCAATCGAGAGATCTAAATCAAGAAAAGAAGCGTTACTATCAGATATATTAGCTTTATTAAGCTGAAGTTCTTTAGGATAAATATTATCAACCATAGTTGGAAAGAATGGGTTGTCAATGTTCAGTATGTCAACTAGATACCGAGAGGTGTCATTAAAAGCTTTAATAACATCTGCTTGGGTATCTGGTGAAAGACCCAACATGAAATCTCTTTCATAGCAAAATAAAAACAAATCTGCGACAAGTTGTGCACAGTTCGCACCCATAGGGATACCAACAATTTGTCTATAAACGGTGGTACTATACCTGACAAAAATATTATCTAATAGGAAGATGAGTGCTTCACAAACTTCATAGCAAGTCCACATAGTATAATTGTCTAAACTGCCGTTAGTAAAAAACGCTTTAATATTATTACATGCCAAAAATGTAGTATTTACTCTAGCGAATGTTTTTTGAATCTTGTCTTTAATAAGATGATGTGGTAAGGTTGTATATAGTGTAGAGAAGTCATAAGTACTTATTGATGAAACTTGACCTTTATTTAAAATTTTATCCAGAACGTCTCCTGAATTTTTTATAGACCAAAATAAATAATTTCCAGAGTTTTCATAAGTTTTATCACAATATAGTTAAACGTGATCTTTAACGGCTGTAAGACAAGAAGTTAAAAGTTTGGAGATGTTTGTTGTGGTGCAGGCACTATAATTAGAGACTAGTGGAGCAATAATGTCGAAAATATTCATGTCGTAATCAAAGATGGCCGCCATTGACGTCATAAGGGAAATCTTGTTTTGGCTATATCTTCTCTATTTATTATTGGATTTGAATAAAACTTTCAGAGATTGTAGAGTTCAGGGTCCGGTTGTGTAAAACGTCATACATATCCGACATCATGACGTCAGTGACGTCACAATATTCAGAAAATCGATTTTTTCACTGACAAGAAAGCCCGTTTGATCAGGTTCTGATCAAAATCTAGTTTATGACTAAGTTTGTATGCTGCTGCTTGTTGAGCCATGTAACTACTTAATTCTTACTGTATTTTTATTTCTTTCATTATAATAATAATTAGATTAATTAAAATATTTAGAAAATAGTCGTTTGTGTTCTCCGGATGCTTTGTTATCAAATCAATAAAATCACTGTCTACTTTCTGATTTATATATACAATTGTGTTTCCGTGTCTTGCAATTAGTTTAGGATAACTGGTAAGTTTAGGCAAATCAATTTGTAATATGCCATTTGTCGACTTTGTAGGAATTTTTATTTTGTTGTAAACCTTTTTATTTCGCTAGTTACCGTTTAAATACTTCTTTATATAAATCGCGACTAGCTCCTTTTCGTATTCATTTTTGAATTATTTTATTTTCAACATCTTTAACAAGTTCGCTTGACTTTTGCATTTTACCTTGTAAGTGTTTCCATTTTAACAAAGACATGTATAATAAAGGTAAGATTAAAATAAGATAAGTTAACATTCACTCGCATTCATTCTATAAGTTAAGATAAGTTACCTAAGTCAACGTATGTTGCCAGCTACACAATAAACTTGGCTATTCATTATTCGTTTTTAAATACACCGAGTGTTTAACGATATCGGCTTTTCAAACGAAACTTCTCTGGAGAACTTTAAAGGTACAAAGCGTGATTTGATTAATCTCCCTACGAGTGTTTATCGGTTTTCAAATAAAGTGTCTCTTTAAAGCGTGGTGTGATTTTATCTGCTTTAAATTATATTGGAAATTCCAAACTATGACTTAAATGTAGAACAAAATAAGTTCAAGCAGATATGCGACTTTATGCCAAACTCTTGTTTTAGAATGCTTATATGTGGCAATTCCGGTTCCGGTAAAACAAATACATTAGTTCACATGTTGTTAAAACCGTTCGTGTACTATGACAAGATTCATTTATTTGCTAAAAATTTAGAGCAGTCAAAGTATCAGGTCTTATCACAAAAACTTGATAAAATAGCAAAAAAGTATAAAATCCCAATCACGGATATATTAGAATGTTCAAATGATGAAGTTATCCCTGTGAATGATTTAGACTCTGCTACTCAGAAGAAAGTTATTTTTGACGATTATGTTTGTGAACGTAATCAAAATGATATTATCAATTATTTCATTTAATGTAGACATAAAAACTAATTTATTAAACACAATCCTATTACAAAACTCCCAAACACATCCGATTAAATTGTTCTCAATACATCTTTTTTGTAACTCAGAGAAAAATGAAATTAACATGCTTTCTAGAGAACAGGAAGTAAAGATCAGTAGTAAAACGTAACTTCAACGGTGAATTGTTATAGCAAAGCTATAACAAAGCTCAGGCACAGCCTCAGATGAAATTTAATCTAATCTTACATTATATATAATAGGAATTTTTAATGATTTTGGCGAGGAAGTGAGTACTGGCAGTGTTAATATTACAAATGCTGGTATGTGTGCTATCGGAGTATGTAAAACAGAAACATCTGGTTAATTATCTTCACTAAGGTAAAAACCAGGAAAACGTTTTAAAAAGTAATCTTAACATGAATAAAAATAGAATTATCAATGTTGGCAATCCAGCAGATGCAGATGATGTAGCAACAAAGTCATATACCTTTAGACGAATAAGAAAGATTATAGGCGATTTTAATATTGATAAAATTCCAGACTTGATGAAAATTTTGACAACAAGTGTTGATGACAAAATAAGTCTGATACAAAAGCAATTACAGACAAACCGTGAGAGAATGGTTGAAATTCAAAATGGTTTAAAAGATGAAATAAAACTTTTTGGTGATACTTTAAAAGAGTTAGAAAAGAAAGAAGATGGATTGAAAGACAGCGAGCTCTATAAAAAGTTAGGCGAAAAAATACAGTTGGTGTTGAAAGTAGTAATACACGGATCACAACAATTAATCAACAAATGATTGATAACAATGAACTTGAAGCTGCTATTGCCGATGCTTCAAAACAAATAAGAACCGCTTTTGCTGCCGAAATAACTCAAATTAAAATATTAATTGAACAGATAAACACTAACGTTGGCGATATCAACAAAAAGTGTAAAGACATTAAAAAGAAAATGGTTGACAGCAAGACGCTGGAGCCTGCTTTGAACAAAATGGTTGACAAAAATGAACTCTTAACTGCTATTGCTCTTAACTGCTATTTCAAGACAAATGAGAGCTGTCCAGGATGAAAGAAGCAAAGCTTTTGATGGCGAAATAACTCTTCTTAAAAATCATAATCAAAAGTCTGATAGTCGCCACACAGCACTTCTTGGTATAATTGATGAGTTGAGAGTAAAAGTAGACTATGCAATTCGGTTTATAATTTTTGAATATACAAAAAACGGAATAAGCATTATGAAAGATAACGAACGTTATGTATCGTACCCGACACGAAAACCACATTGATAAATCCGGACGTTATATATTTGAAATAGACTTTAAAGACAAGCTTATTACGCTCATTCACAAAACATTCGCTAGGGAAAATACTACATTTTTGGCCTGTAATAATATTAAAGCGTTTTTCACTAACGGCAGTTTAGACAATTAATTACACTATGTGGACTTGCCGTGAAGTTTGTGAAGCACTCATTTTCCTATTAGATAATATTTTCGTCAGGTATGGAACCACCGTTTATTGTTGGTATCCCTATGGGTACAAACTATGCACCACTTGTCGCAGATTTGTTTTTATATTGCTATGAAAGAGCTTTCATGTTGAGTCTTTCACCAGATACCCAGGCAGATGTTATTGAAGCCTTTAATGACACCTCTCGGTATCTGGATGACATATTGAACATTGACAACCCTTTCGTTCCAATTATGGTTAATAATATTTATCCTAAAGAACTTCAGCTTAACAAGGCTAATATTTCTGATAATAACGCTTCTTTTCTTGATTTAGATCTCTCTATTGAAAATGGGGAAATTATTAGCAAAATCTATGACATTGTTAATTATACCCACTTAGATGGGGATGTTCCCCGAACAACTTCTAATGGGGTCTATGTGTCTCAACTTATTCGTTTTTCAAGAGCTTGCACTCGAGTTGAGGACATTAATATTCGTAATCTTTGTATAACTAAAAAGCTACTCCATCAGGGTTACCGTTACCATAAACTTCGTAAAGCCTTTGCAAAATTTTATTATCGTAACCCTGATCTTCTTTCCAAATATAAAAGAAAATAAATATTGATATATATTAAATATAAATATTTTCCAATATTTTAGTGACCATTCATAATAATTTCATACTTGACTTAATAGAATCAAACTTCCATGTCTTAATTTGGGTTTGACAAAGATGCAGTTATTAGAGAAACTAAATCTGGAACTGTAACACCAGACATAACAAATGCAATCGATATTTTATATATCCACTGTGATTTGATAAGTAATTATATTGTTGATGGATCATATCCGATGTCATTTATGAAATAAGTTAAGCTGATCTTACGAGGTCATATCCTTTTAAAGATGAACCAATAAGAGTTGAGTACTGCGAAGTAAACAAAACGATCATTAACAGTATTAATATTTATATAACCGACTTTATAAAGCTAATATATCTGATAATAACGCTTCTTTTCTTGATTTATATCTTTCGATTGAAAATGGTGAAATAATTAGAAAAATCTATGACAAGAGAGATGATTTTAATTTTGACATTGTTATTTACACCCACTTGGATGGTGATGTTCCCCGAGCAACTTCTTATGGGGTGTATGTGTCTCAACTTATTCGTTTTTCAAGAGCTTTTACTCGAGTTGAGGACTTTAATATTCGTAATCTTTGTATAACTAAAATACTTCTCAATCAGGGTTACCCTTACCATAAACTTCGTAAAACCTTTGCAAAATTTTATTATCGTAACCCTGATCTTCTTTCCAAAAAAAAAAGTAATTTATGGACTCTTCTGCGACAAGGACTATCACAACCTGACTTCTATGGGGATGTGATTTATAAACTTCGTAAGATTCATCGTCATGATCACTTCTTTCATACTATCTTTGTTAAACTTGTTAAAAAAATTATCAAAAGAGGTTATGACCCTATCATTTTGCAACGTACTGCATGCTTGGTGGTGGACCCTTTTACAGTTCTCCACTATGCTTTCCTCTTTAATTGTACGATGACCGGACAGGCTGTGGAACCTATGATGACGCCTACCTAAAGCCCATTAGGACGGTGGCGTTTGATGTTTGTCTATAATCTTTCCTGTCGTGCCCTTAATGGTTTATTCTCTGTTTGCTTTGGCTTCTGCCAAAGAAATATAAAAAGATCGGACAGGGAAAGTAGCATTCAAGGAGGACAGTCAACCACAAAACACAGAAACAAACACGCAAACAGACAAACAAGAAGGCAAAAGCAATAATAAAAGCAAACGACATCACAAACACAAAAAGGGTTGCCAATAGGGCTACCGCCTTGGAACGGTCAGTGGCAAAGTAGGCCACTCCACTGGGGGTTTAAACCGGTTCTAGGGTGCACCAAACCTCACACTTACCCTACTGTCATCCCATTAAAACAGGACAGTGTAAATAAAGAAATCCCCGCCATGATCTAATCTCTAACCAACAAGGCAGCATCAATAGGCAATATAAGTAAAACACAAATATGCTCGTGTAAATATAATACAAAAAAACAATAGCCTAGAAAGACACAATGAAGGTACTCAATGACTTTGCAGAAGCCAGAGCAGTAAGAGAATAAACCATTAAGGGCACGACAAGAAAGATCATGGACAAACATCAAACGCCACCGTCCCAATGGGCTTTAGGCTGGCGTCATCAATGGGTCCACAGCCTGTCCGGTCATCGTACAATTAAAGAGGAAAGCATAGTGGCGAACTGTAAAAGGGTCCACCACCAAGCATGCAGTACGTTGCAAAATGATAGGGTCATAACCTCTTTTGATAAACTTTTTAACAAGTTTAAGTCATTGAGTACTTTCATTGTGGCTTTCTAGGCTATTGTTGTTGTTTTTTTGTATTATATTTACACGAGCATATTTGTGTTTTACTGATATTGCCTATTGATGCTGCCTTGTTGGTTAGAGATTAAATCATGGCGGGGATTTCTTTATTTTACAAACACAATACGGCACGATTGAAAAAAGTGTATGACACTAGTACGGGAACCTATACTCAAAAGAAAAAGATATAAAAATCGGACAGGGAAAGCAGCATTCAATGACGACAGTCAACCACAAAACACAAAAACAAACACGCAAACAGACAAACGAGAAGGAAAAGTAATAAAACATACAAACGACATCACAAACACAAAAGGGTTGACAATAGGGCTTCCGCCTTGGAACGGTCAGTGCCCAAAAAGGCGTTAAAAGGCAATATAAGTAAAACAACACCCGGCTTGTTTCATCATCATTTATCTAACCATAAATGATATGTACGATATATATGGAGCACGCCGGACACGACGGAGTGAGTGGTGACGAGTATCGGCTTATTACTATATATTACAGGTTATACCATTTATATAGACATAGGACTGTAAACATCGACGGATTTATAGTTTGAATACTCAGTATTAGGGACATGTTATGTCGTCTAGCGGAATATGACGGATTCTGACAGATCTGACGGATTGATGGATTTGACCTAGTACACTATAGATGTTGTGTGTATTGCGGCAGCCGAGAGTTATTTGAAATGCGCGCTTATTCAGTATATATAGACAGTCGCGCCAAAATCTACTTAAAAGTTAGGTCCAAATCCGCTGATCAATCAAATCACGCCAATACCAACACGTGCCTTAAACTGACCAATGAAAACACAGAACGGCAAAATCCACTGACCTCGTCACCACTCCGTCGTCTGCTATATTCGCCGTTGGAAACATAAGTTACATTTCAATCTCACATCTACAGCACTTAATGACATAATATTTATGCATTGCTTACTCAGTTAATTTGATTATGGAACATAAGAACAAATTCGATTGTGGTGATAGAGAAAGTAGTTAATCAAACAGAACATTAGAAGTCAATGGAGCGATACAGATGATCTCCAATATACGAAGAAATACGTCATTTTCAACGGTTATACGATTCAAGACATGTAATCATCAAATATACAACATAATAAGACATAGACAATGTAAGTGCAACAATTAGTTAATATTATTCTATCTCATATAAGAATTCCCAGGCAGAAGCGATTAGGCAATGCAGGTAAAGTAATGAGTTTCAGCGAATCCGTTGAAAATGACTTGTGAATCGATAACGTAGAATTAGACAACAGTATGTACAAATCATTATTTAAAATGACTTAGTAAGATAATATAGCATAGCATGTTCATCAAATAATATAAGAAAATCCGGTGTGCTCTGATTTACAATATACTACAATAACAAAGTGGTGTGTGGGGAACCTCCAAAGACATGTAAACATGTCTAGTACTTTGTACTACACTTCCCCCACCCCAATTGCAAACAAATTCTCCTGGATTTAACAATAACACATAACAGTAAATAAATAAAAGATATACCCTTTTACCATTAACACACAATAGTAATAAATTAGAGATATACTCTAAATATACATTACCTTGAAAGAACAATATTTGAAATATTTTTCTCTAATATTAAAACTGTCACAACAGTTATAAGCATCAATTAAATCATTATTTGAAGATGTTTTTGTCACATGTTAAGCACTGTTACTTCATTAATCAACTGTGTTAAATTCTCAAATTTTGCACTGTTAGTTAATTAATTGAAGTTTTATTAAAATTGAGTCATTCAGACTTTTCACTCTTTAAACACTCTCAATAATATGTTCCTATTACTTTAAAACTATTACTACAATGAAATTTTCTTTAATGAAATGTTCTTATTTTATGAATCGCGATCTGAATCGAGCCTGAGTGGCATCTTCCTTGTGTCCAGTCCTTTCACAAAGATATCCGTTGACACGTGCTTTCGCGCGGCCTCTAGATCTCTAGAGTTTGTAGATCAAGTACTGAAACGTCTTTGTCAGCCGTCTGGGACAGTTTCCTAAGCATTTGGAACGTGTAAAACCGGCTCTTCCGAGAGTTCTTCCCCTCCTATTGGCTTCTAACTTTGGCAGTTCCAGGTATGGCCAGCAAGTTGTACTTGTCCAGCAAGTACTGGCGTTCCATCCCGGCTGTATATGCGCCCTGCGCAATAAACTCGAGTGACATTGCCGCAAATTCCCACGCCATCAGCTTTTGGTCAGTTTCCAATCGTTGGGAGGCCAGTTCATCTCCTTGTTGCTGATGTCGTATGCTAAAACGCCACCCTTGCTCCATTCTCACCTGTCTGGTTGACAGAGTGGCATGGCTCCTTTCTGAGAAGGGCGGTTGCCCGCTCCGAGATGTTGTGGCCTTCTGTCCCCATTGTCTTCTCGCTCGATACTTCCATCGCTCCCTGTAACACTGATTCCTCTGCTGCTTGCTTCTTTGCCTCATCTCGCTCTTATCTTCATGATGTTTCTTACTCGCCCCATTATTTGCGCCTCAGCTGTGTCCTTCCGTTTCTTCTGCCTCTTCTCGTCTGTCTCTCTCTTTTCCATTTCCTCTTGCTTGCGCTTCCGTTCTTTCCTTTCCACCTTCTTCTGCTCTCACTGTCTCTGCCCGTACACCTCTATCTCTCTCGCTTCGGATTCCTACTGCCTCTTTTGCTTCTGCGCCTCCTCCTCTTTCGCTCTTGCTTCCTCCTCCTTTTCTTTTTTCCGCTTTTGCTCTCTCTCCTCTTTCTCTCTTGCCTCTGCTTCCTCCTGCCTCTTCTGCTTCTGCACCGACTCCTCTTCCTTCCGTTTCTGCGCTCTCTCCTCCTCTCTAGCATCTGCTTACTCCTGCCTCTTCTGTTTATGCACCTCCTCCTATTTCGCCTTTGCTTCCTCTCTCTCCTTCTGCCGCTTCAGTGTCCTTTCCTCCTTCTCTTTTTCGCTGCTTCCTCCTTTCTCGATTCTACTTCCTGCTCAATCTGCTTCTGTGCTCTCTCCTCTTTCGCCTTTGCCTCCTCCTTTTCCTTCCGCTTCCGCGCTCTCTCCTCCTCTCTAGTGTCTGCTTCCTCCTGCCTCTTCTGTTTCTGCACCTCCTCCTCTTTCGTATTTGCTTCCTCTCTCCCCTTTTGTCGCTTCAGTGCCCTTTCTTCCTTCTCTTTTGTCACTGCTTCCTCCATTCTCGATTCTACTTCCTGCTCCATCTGCTTCTGTGCTCTCTCCTCTTTCGCCTTTGCCTCCTCCTTTTCCTTCCGCTTCCGGGATCTCTCCTCCTCTCTAGTATCTGCTTCCTCCTGCCTCTTCTGTTTCTGCACCTCCTCCTCTTTGCTTCCTCTCTCTCCTTCTGCCGCTTCAGTGCCCTTTCCTGCTTATCTTTTGTTTCTGCTTCCACCTCCTCTTTTCCATTCTTGGCTAGTTTTTGGCCCATTTATAGTTATATCAGGGTCATCCCCTAAATCTGATGACTCACTCAGAGCTCTCTTCCTTGGTTGGACTGTTTCTTCCCCAGCGGTCGTCCAACCAGCCCTCCACCGAAACGTTACGCTCTCGGTGTTTGATTGGGACTTACACCAGTCCAACATCACTTTTCTGGCGTCGACACACTATGGAGCATCCCATCGGGTGACGTTCACAATCCGACGGTAATCTTCTGGGAATCGGGTCATGTAAAATGCAACGCCATTGGTGAAAAACATTCCTGGCATGGTGTTAAAGGCAATCACTTGAGCCGTCTAACAATGCACCTTTAAGTCTGAAACCCTAGTGAACGTCCTATCTATCCCTAAGCACCATGGACATACAATCCGCATTCGTGTGTGCGTCTTTGAAACCAGGTGTTTGTTAAGTTCTGTGGTGTTCTTAAACGTCCCCTGGCACAACAAGCAGCGCTCCACCCTGTAAGTATATAAAGGGATTGTTTAATGAAAAGAGAAGAGCGGAATCCACCATATTAAAATTGATCCACTTATTTAGTAATTGTGTTTTTGATGTTTTATTCCAAGCCGCTACAATTTGGAAAGACACCAACATCGTCACCACTCAATCTGCAATAGTACATTCGTTGCGATATGGCATCCCGACACAGAAAACGAGTCCGATATCCTAATCCCGGCGCCCGGTTAATGGATTAAAGTAAACGCGCCTTATTTCAACATTGATTCCAGGCTACAGGTTGATCAGACCTTTACTGGTAATCTTCCATCGCGGTACCGCTACCTTTGTATACAACTTCTTCCAGTTGTCAAGGCTATATAAAACAATCGTGCTCCAACAAAATCCATATTCCGCCATCCATTGAAAATCTTACTCTGTCCAATGTGAACAGATTCTGTAGTGATAGTGTAGAAGTCCATTCAAATGAAACGCTCAACAGTGTCATTTTTAAAATATATATAAAATCAAATAAATTCAGACGAATCAGTGCAGTGTTCAATTAATGTTTTATTGCAATGAAGAAACAAGTTTCCACTCTCGCTTCAGCCATCCAGGAACCATGCTACCCTCGTAAGGCCATAGTCTGTCTATGTGGTAAGCTTTAGCTGGCTGCTTTATGAACGTTTGAATAAACATTTCAAATCATCCAACACCGTTGTGACTAAGAAAGGTCCCTTCCATTTGTTTACTAACTTGGACGCACCCCTACTTTCCGTGTTGGGTCATGCAGCCACAATATTTGTCCTAGTACAAATTTCCTCAGCTTAGCCCGTGTATCATAGTGTTTCTTCCTATATGTTGCTGACCGTTTAAGATTTTGCCTGCCAATGTCGTGGACTTCCTCCAGTTTTTCTTGTAACTCAGAAACATAGTCGCTCATATTTTGGCTGATATTGGCCATGGGGCGTCCAATTGCATGTACGGGCAGTACAATATCCCTCCCAAATACCATCTTATTAGGAGTAACTTGCAAGCTTGCGTGGACGGAAGATCGATATGCCATCATGACCTGGGGAAGATATTTGTCCCACTGAGTCTGGTTGGAAGAGCAATACATAGACAACATGGATATCAATGTCCGGTTAAATCTTTCAACCATTCCATTGGCTTGCGGTCTCATGCTAGTCGCTCGTGTTTTGTCTATGTTCAGGAATGTGCAGATTTCCTGCAATAGCTTTGATTCAAAGTTCTTGCTTGATCACTGTATATCTGCAATGGTGTACCAAACCGACAGATAAAATTATCGACAAATGCCATTGCTACTTGATCAGGCAATGCTACCGCTTCCGTCCATTTAGTAAAGCAGTCCGCCATTACTAAGATGTACCTGTTTCCAGATTTGGATAGAGGTGGTGGACGTAAGATATCCATAGCGATAGGTTCCATTGGTTCACCAACTTGATATTGTCCTAAAGGAGCTCTATGTTTCTCCTTCGAAAGTTTTCTAGCTGTGCATTTGTCACATGTTTGACAGTATTTCTTAACGGAATCAGTCATACCCGGGCCAATAAAATGCTTGCCGGATTTTACTCAGTGTCTTGTCGACTCCTAAATGGGCAGAAGAAGGGATGTCATGGTGGAAATGGAGAACTTCTATTATCTTGCATTCTGGCATCACTAGCTGTACGATAGTATCCATGGTGTTAGATTCATTTGTCCATTTACGATACAGCATCCCTGCGTGCATTTCCAAACGGTCCCATTGTCGCCACAGTGTCTTCAAAGAAGCCGGTCCAGCAGTCTGGTCGAACTTTGGCATCACCAAGAGCCACAAAGATTGGTCCAATCTTTTGGTCGTGTAGTTGCTCCTGGCTTATCTGAGTTGGAGTCCATCCGTCAAGTAGGTACTGGTTACAGGTAAGTTCTGCATCTGCTTGCGTTGCTGCTTGCTTCCGCGTGGTCACGAAAACTACATGCCAGACAGACAGACAGACAGACAGACAGACAGACAGACAGACAGACAGACAGACAGACAGACAGACAGACAAGACAGACAGACAAGTAAGACAGACAGACAGACAGACAGACAGACAGACAGACAGACAGACAGACAGACAG